>JAOPUL010352438.1:0-11901 GCA_027564515.1 Octopus rubescens | reverse complement strand
AACACATCTCGCAAAGCAACAGTCTATAGCGAGAGTTAGCATCGAGCCAGGTCCGTACCACGCGTAGATCACGTTTTTGTCACGTCTGTCCTGATCGTCAACCAATCAGTTTGCAGCAATATCATGTCATATCATAAACTTAATCGAACGTTCTATATCATTTACGCGCGCTTTACTTAGTATCAAAGCGAAAGCTCGCCAATAATAACCGCAGAAGATAAGACCGCCACCAGAGAACACACATCCTCACCTCTCTCCACAAGCAAGCCAGAACACGGCATAGTATAGCAGAAACACCGTCGAATTTTCCTTTACTAAATCCAGTTACAAATGAAAGAAATTCTCCATAGTCACAAACCGCCTCCTTCCTGTTTCTCGAGCCTTACTAATCATTACTATGTATATTTGTTATACTGAAGCTCGATTCTAATCTCCTATGTCTCTACCAGCAGTCATTAGAAATTTATATAAATATGTTCAATAAATCTTACAATAAATATGTTTTATTATGTTCGCGTTTGTTCATTATAGGATAACAAGCAGCCGAAACAATAACTACTAACAGCATATCAGTGAACCTGCAACTTCGCCGCCAACATATCCATACCAGCGCAGCAAGCCCTAACTATATATAGGAAATAGTCATCTTCAAGTCCAATACACCAACACCACGCACGATATCTGGCAAATGAAGAAGCCTCTGCATATTGGTTCGACTTTCTAAAAATAACAAAAATATCGCAGGGAGCGAATCTCCTAAAATCATTCCATTTTTTTTCTTAAATGAATATCAAGTGCTATTGTTCGCTATAGAATTCCATTTATATGTTCTATGTAATTGTTTCCAGTATGATGGTTATGGAATTGTTTTATCGTTGTCCAATAAAATACAAACATTCTAAGATATAAATTGGTATCCTTGGACGCGTAGCAGAATGGATAGACATAAGCAAACAAATGAGAAGCTGTTTTCTTTCTCTCACCTTCATATATAATAATTGTCCGTTCGTAGTAGAGAACATCCCTATGAAAAGCATTGAAAAGCATCACTCTGATTGGTTAGTTTTTGGGCGCAATTTGTTTTCCTAAACAGTTGCACTAACTCACCGGTAAACCAATCAGATGCACTCGTTTAGATCGTGTTCTCTTGGCGGGAAAACCTTCTTACAGTTCTCGTGAGCCTGTCAACCTAGATAAAAAGGCTAGTTTATCTCCAAAATGAGTCTTACTTTGACTCCACAGCATGCCGTCGCTCGCTTATTTCGTTTGACTACACACCGCAACTTCATCTACGCCGACAACATCATTAACTTAACAACGGAAGCGCCACGCCGAATGCAGAAGTACTATGTTCTTTTGGTAAAATACTCTTAATGTATGATCAGTTCTTATGGTCCATTTCGCTGTATTATTACTATGTCTACTCACTGACATGTTTATTGCTAACAAGTCTATTCTTATATTTCAACAACATGGATGTTCAACCATATTCTTTATGTCTGGTGTTCCAGCTTCAATCTCATTAGTCTATAACAAATGCTGAATTAAACTGGAAAAGGCTGTTGATTTTTCTTACACAATTAACATTTATGATAACAGGTTCCCAGACCATAAGTAGGGAGTACCGTTACTATTGGTGACTTTCCTAATTATTATAAGGGGACCTTGTTATAGACTAATGAGATTGAAGCTGGAACACCAAACATAAAGAATATGGTTGAAGATATCAAAGTACTGAAGGATTGACTGTCATATCTGAACATGGAAATACAAAGAAAACCCTTGAGTATTCAATTATGAACCCTAAACAAGTAACAGTAAGAGTTAAACGATGGGAGAGGATATTTGAAGTTGCTAGTGAGATGCTCAAATGGTTGTGTGAACTCGATAAGTTTGGCATGAGAAAGATTGTAGAATCAAGGTTTCAATTCCGACCATGCGATGCATTCATAGCGTTTTTTTAAACACCCACCAACGAAAATAGCAAGTTCTTAAATTTTACAGTGCCATAATCGAGATGACAAAAATCTGTGTTATAACATTTGTGATTCCAAATGTTATAGAGGGGCATTCGAAAAAAGTATCAGCAGCTTCGCCAGGTGTGTACTGAATGTGAAGAACTATAACTGTATGCGCCAATGACAAATATTGTAGTAGATCATCTTAGAATCGACAACACATCTACGTAAATAAGGCGTTGTATTAGCCAACAGTGCCATATTTGGAAATAAAATAACTGCAAGTGCTAACCGCTTTCGCAGACAGTTAGACACGCCTTTAGGCATTTATTCCAGCCAATAGAATCCTTTGGCGGCTGAGCTAAGTAGTCGGCAAACATCAAAGATCTATTCCTGTGATATTTAAGCACAACATTACGTTCCCCTACAAGTGCTTTAAAAGATGATTCTCTCGCGTTCACATTGTTTAGCATTGCTAGGCCTCGGGTAATCACCGAAGGGTTTCAACGTTTCTAGCTCAGGTTGCAGAGAATTATTTCTATTTTGTATTGTAACGAACGTTTATCGCTGTTCAATGTAATGTTGAGACTCTTAGCAAGTAAAATAAATTGTTCTCTTCGATAGTTTTGCCAACGTCATTGCATCCTTTAAATAAGCGTCTGTTAATATACAAGCCATCGCATTTGTCACATTAAAGGTTACCTTTGTAAACTAGAATGAGCGTCGATCGCCTTAAAATATATTGTATCTTTTGTCGTCATTGTGAAATATAATCTGGGAGTATCATGCTTTCAAGTCTAGTTTACCGTGACATTTTTGTGAGAAATAGAACGCACAAGATTTTCAATAGGTTGCGGATAGGCTTCACGAAAAAAAAGTAGTAATTTATTGTTTGTAAATAGTTGATAAGAAGGCGTTGTCTGAAACTGTTTATGACAGCGACCATTTGCGCGCTCGCCACAAGAGAGACTGAGGATACGATAGTCCCATCGTCATAAGCCGTTTAGTCTCTTTCTTAATATGCATTTTATCAAGAGGAGAAAAGCAGCGAAATTTAGTAACAATTGGTATCAATGTATTGTATAGATAGGGAAAATATGAGGTAGGGATAAACAATATAATAAATCGAGTAAGACGTGTCATGATTTGGAGAAGTAAATGCTCAGTTGGAGACATAAAAAGTTAACCTTTCTAAAATTTGTGAGGCCTCTCATATTGGAGGATGATGGTCTGTGTGCTGTTATGTCACTTGCGTTTTTGTTGGTCGTTATAATTGTATTTTGCCCAACTTCAAGAATTGTATTGATACGAGCTGTTGTTTAGCCTCAAAGGCATTCCGACTGTGACCTTCCTGTCGTTTTAGGTGAATGTAGGATTACATTATTTAATGTGTGGTTGTTTTATTTAAGGCTGTAGTCGTTTAACCCCAGATGGACCCTAACCGATGTAGAGTAGCGTGGGTTACCGACGCCCGGGGCATGAAAAGTATTGCAGAGAAGGTAGATTAAATTATTATTTGTTTTTTTTTCTTTTGAAATTTTGCATCACTATCACCGACCAGGCTCATAAAAAAAGAGTCGTGATTATTTCGTCTCCCTTTTTTAGTATAGTATCTGATATGACATCAGTGGGAACTACTCTACCCAAACTTGTATCAAACAATGCCTATTTTAATTGAATGATAAGAAACCCAGCACACCAAAACAGGTATTCATCTTAGTGGACACTACCTCAGGCTGTCAATCATTCCCCCATAACTACTACTTATGGCAAAAAATCCATTACATTTGATCTTAAACTGTGGTGGGTCTTTCAATGAGTTTTCATCATCACAGAATTGCTTAAACTCATCACCAGAGCTGATTTCCTTCGTCACCTCAGTCTGTTAGTGGATATTAAGCATCATCAGACTATTTACTCTGCTCTCAACCTTACTGTAAAAGGGGTTACCTCACATAAGGCCTCAGTTAGTCTAATGTTAATGAGGACATCTTCAACAAGGTATAACACTCTTCTTTGCAGGTACCGAGACATTGCATGTCTAGTGTATAGTAACAGCAGAGTAGTTCATGCAGTTATTTACTATGCCAAAAAACCAGGATTACTTGTGTTAGGTAAACCTTGTTACCTTGCGCCAGATTGGTTGAAGATTACCTAGTCAGAATTTGATCATATGCTCAAACTAGGAATAAAACTCTGTAAGAGGGATTTATTACCATTACTGTTATATTTGGTCAAAAAGCTACCAGGTGACTAGCATCCTAGTAATAACCATTGCACACTGAACGTCAGCACCCTCCCATATTATTACATGATATTCCATTTGCAGGATTTTTCTTCCACCCCAAATGGTGCAAGGGTTTCTTGAAGATAGGTCTATCAAGGCATACAACCAGATCTCAGTGGAATCTGATAATATCCACAAGAAAGTAATCAAAAAGCCTTTTGGCCTCTATGAGTTTCTGTAAATGCTCTCTGCTTTCTGTAATGCTACACAGACATTTTGAAGACTGGTTGATTATGTCACTCGAGGTTGCCTTTTACCTCAATAATCTACTTGTATCTACAGCAGAGGGTATACAAAAAATGCCTTTTTACTCCTCAAGTGATTAACCATGCATAGCAGAGTCATATATCCCAATAACTGCCTGTTTGGTGCATCATCTTTGTCTTTCCTTGACTATATGATCAACAAAGATAGAATCTGTCTACTCGAGGAATGACATCTATACAAGATTTCCTGAACCCACATCACTGTATAAGTTGAGGGAATTCCTTGGTCTTGTCAGTGTGTTCCAGAATTTTAAGATTGCAAGATGTTATCTGAGGGAGTTTGGGAGATGTACAATGCTGATACAAGGACATCATCTCTGTAAGTGAAGTTAAATGACTTTGTCATCATTTTATGTCTGCTTCTCCTGCTGGCATGGATTGTCACAGTCCGGGTCACTTGTTATTTGGAGGTACTACCTTCCTAAATGGATCACAAGACCACATTTCACTCATGCTTCATTTTTAGTTTGGTTTCAAAGACTGGATGCTTTTCCTTACACCAACCACTTTATATAGTGTACTAGATGCATTTTATCATAGAACCACTACTTGAGAGATTATCCTGTCTTTGACAAGACTAAACAATAATCAGCTGAGAATTCGTTGGGAATTTACTTCCGACTTTCATCAACTTTGTCACCACTAAATTAGTAATATTGCTCTGTAAGGACATTTTAAAAATATTATTGACTGTCTTGAAAATGGATGAACATCACACTATCTATAAATTGGGTCATTATAGCATTATGTAATGACCAACTATGTCATTTACAACTGTGGTGTAATAAGCAAGTTGACAATGAAATAAACATGTTTAAATATGAATCTAAAGCACAATGGCTGTAGACTAGTCATAATAGTGTTCAACACATAATACAACTCTGTGATTCACTTGTTTGTCTGGTTGATTATTGTTTACTTTTTACGGATGAAAGATTAACAAGGTTATCCAGTGAACAATGTTGTTCCAACAACACATACATTTATATTACAAAATTATCCCACCCATTTCAGCATGGACAAAATATTAACAATAGTGCATTTTTGATTGACACATTTTAAGACATTTATGTAAGACTAGAGAAAGTGTCTTCAATTTCCATTTCTCCTGTTAATCACTCAACTGTCATCATCACTTAGCATCTGTTTTCCATGCTGGCATGGGTTAGACAATTTGACTGGAAACTGGCAAGCCGGAGAGCTGCACCAGACTCCAATCCGTTTTGGCTTGGTTTTTACGGCTGGATGCCTTTCTAACACCAACCACTTCAGAGTGTACCAGGTGTCTTTAACGTGTTACTGGCATGGGTGTTTTTAACATGTCAACTGTGAAGTAAAATAATGTCTTTCAGCACATACAAGTCTGGAGTTAGTGTTCATCTTCATGTTCTTTTTTTCAGTTTTCATTGAAACAGAACAGGTGGAATATCTATGGAATAACAGAACAGGTTGAGCATAAAATATCTAGTTATATCAGGAATGAGATACTTGGTATTAAATCACTAGTATATTCTCCAGTCTCTGGTCCATAGGCATGCTGCCTCCTCTCCCTCTTTTTTCTATTGCTACTTTAATGTCCTGTGTTCTTTGGAGCTGGTTGGTCTTAAACTTCCTCCACTTAAGCACTCCCTGATCCACTCATTTTCCCATCCTAACAGCCATGTCCAGGCCTTTCTCCCTCCTGCAGGTGTTGACTAGCAACAGTTTAAACAGAGCTTTAATGGCATCAAGCTCATTGGTCTCAGGAGTCTTGTAAAGGTTATGGCTAGTGCCCTTTCCTCCAGGCTACGAAAGACATGGCTGACTTATTTGATCTTGAGTTGACAGTTCACACTGGATGTTAATGTCTTACTTTTTTATGAGATACCAAAAGCAACATGCACAGTCATCACAGATCTTGATTTGTCTCTTGTATTTTGTCCAAATTTATATTCCATATATGCTTGCTGTAAGTATTCATTATAATCTTTTGCATCAGATCATGGTTGTGTAATGATACATCCTATAAATGCTAAGATGGCTTTAGCCATTCACAACAATAACTTGTCATCAAGTAATGTAATGTTGCTTATAAGTTATGTAAGTGAAGTAGTGGACCAGTAACTGTAACTGATTATTGAGAATTATAGATTGGTTGGTATTTCAATTGCATCTGATTGATGGAGCAGTTTCCTCTTCCAAATGCTAACAGTGAAATCAGGTTTTTTACTGGTTACAAAAGCTAAGTAATCAACAATATTCTGAGCATTAACCAATATATGTGCCTCATCATCATCATCCTCTTCCTTTAACGTCCGTTTTCCATGCTGGCATGGGTTGGACTCAAGATTACATTAACTATTATGTTATTTCTGGACATTTGTTTTAAGTTTCTGTGAAATGAAGTGAGACAACTATAATTGTAAGAGACATCATATAACATTAGAGAGGCACTTGTGGTTGAGTAAGACTGAGATATAAACGGGAAGTAGTAGTGAGTTCATATCTCATGAGATAATACAGCAGTCATAGGCAACCAGCGAGCCACAAGGAGCTCTGAATGGCATGCCTAGTGATAAATTACCTTCACTTTTTTTTTTTTTACTAGTGCAGACTGTTTGATGATGAGTGATGCCTCATGTGGCCAGCTTCTCATAAAAAGTTGTCTAAGCCCGTGATGCAAGCTTTAGATAAGCACTAATTTTATATATAATTGTATATCGGTGAGCTGATTGTAACTTTTGTACCAATAAATTTTTAAGACCATTGTAAACAGCTTTACAGTTTTGCATTATGATAAATATATGGATCACATTTGTTTTAATAATAAATTTATTTATTTATTTAACGAGTCTTTGGAAAGGATGGTCATGGTTAAAAAAAATATAAAATATAAAAAAGTTCTTGGCAGATGTAAATCCGTTGATAGTGTTTTCTTTAATGAATTGGAGCAATGTTAATGGGAATTTGGAGAAATGTGTTCACAAGTAGATCAAACAAATAAATTTTCAAATATCATCTGCATCATCAAACTGACCAGATTCCATTGGTTGTTCTTCATTTTGATTTTCTTCTGTAAATAATGAAGAATAGAACATTAATTAGAAATGTTGACACATTAGCTTCCTTTCTGACTTGGTTCAATGTTTAAAAAAAAGAAAGATAATGTGACATTCATGCATTCCTTAAGGGAATTAGTGGCCAAATGTTTTACAATAGAAAACTGGGATTTACCTTCCTTTTGGTACTTGCCATTAGGAGGGTTAAATTTATATTTGCTTTTGCATGTGGTTTAGAAATTTATATTTGCTTTTGCATGTGGTTTAGAAGTTCACTTCAAAAACCAGTTTTCAGTTCATTCCCACTGCATAGCACCTTGGGGCAAGTATCTTCTACTATAGCCTTGGGTTGACCAATGTCTTGAGAATGAAATTTAGTAGATAGAAACTGTGTCCAGTCTGTGTGTGTACATACGTGCGTGCATATGTACATACATACAATGAACTTCTGTACATATAAAAGCACAGGCATGGTTGTGTGGTTAAGAAGTTTGCTTCCCAACCAAATGGTTTGTGGCACCTTGGACAAGTGTCTTCTATTATAGCCTGTGACTGACCAAAGCTTTGTGAGTGGATTTGATAAACAGAATCTGAAAAAAGCCAGTCATATATATATATATATTTGTATACTAATTGCTGGTAGGGACACCATATTTAATTTTTTGCAACCATAGTATACTACGAAGTATATTACAGGTTTATAAGTTAATACTGTGTCCTACTTTGTGTTAGCAGTGTGATACAATCAGTTTTAAGTTTTATCTCAACAGATTTTCTATAGAATTTAGAGCCAGCACTGAAAGTTGCATTTCAAATATGAATACGTCTATGTAAACAATGCAATGAAAGATAGTAAAATAGGTAATGGGTGTATATACATATTTCAGGAGTTATTGTTCCTTCTTCAGCACCACATCTAACCCATTAACTATCCACGAATACCTTGCTTAAATAACCACTAAGTTTAGTGGTGTAACGCTATGGGATAGACCAATTTACATAATAAACACATTCCTGGCAACTGGTACGTACATATATGCCATATTCCTGTCAACTGGTATGTACATATATGCATATACACCCATTACCTAATTTTTTTGTATCTTCAATTGCATTGTTTACACAGACGTATTCATATATGAAACATTATAACTTTCAGTGCTGGCTCAAAATTCTAAAGAAAATCTGTAAAGATTCACTTAAAAACGAAAACAATCCACTGCTAACACACAGTAGGACACAGTACTGACTTATAAATCTTTAATATACTTGGTAGTATATTATGGTTGTAAAACAAAATACGGTGTCCTTACCAGCAATTAATATGTACATACCAGTTGCCAGGAATGTGTTTAATATGTATATTGGTCTATTCAATAGTGTTACACTGCTAAACTTGGTAGCTATTTAAGCAAGGTATTCGTGGATGGTTAATGGGTTGGATGTGGTGCTGAAGAAGGAGCAATAACTCCTGAAATATGCATATACACCCATTACCTATTTTTCCATCCTTGATCACATTGTTTACATTTGACGTATTCGGACACGAAATGTCGTAACTTTCAGTGCTGGCTATAATTTCTATACAAAATCAGTAGAGATTACTTTGAAAAGTAATCTAATTACATGTCCATGGTACCGGGGCAGTGACCTCTCAATGCATAGAAGTAGCAGGTCAACCTGAAGAGAGACCCTAATCTCCAAGCTACGCACCCTATCGAGTAATGTTTCTCCAGAGATTCTTCGGAAGAACCCTTTTCGGCCACTTGTATTCACAATTATACTCTTTTGGTCATTACCCAACATTTATGACCATAGTACAGTGCTGGCTAAAACATCCTGTGTAACGTTCTCAATATTTCAGTAGGATCATCGAAATATTAATAATTAGCATGAGGAAAGCGCGGCTATTAATTATCCACATGCATTAAATCAGGACCAGATTTAAAATATGGGGGGGGGGCACTTCAAGTTCAGGAGCCCCTCATACATAAGAATTAAAATCTTGGAACATTATTGGTGTCGGTAACATGGAGAAATTTATGGTCATTTATCATAAATGAGAATCAGTTACATTTTTTAAGACATCAACATATGTTTGTATACTGAAAGAGAGCCACTTCATGCAAGATTACTGAGAGGTGGGTCTTTTCTGTATTGAGTGCTCAATACTCTTCGTAGCAGGGGTCCCCCGATATCAAGGGTGGCCCAGGGCAATCGCCCCCTTCGCCCCCTATAAATCTGGCCCTGCATTAAATATTAACAGAGAGGGAGTGAAAGAAAGTGATTAACAGCAAATAAATTAGTTTTCTACTAAAATATCATCCTTTTCACCACATTCGACTTTGCCATGATTGTGGTGAGGATATGAAGCTCACTGAGGACTCACTATTGATGGATTTGAACAATTATTTTAAGATTCTTGAAACATCATTTGCAATTAATAAATAAATAGGCGATCTTTCGTTTTATGGTCCAGAAAGTGACACCCACTGAAGTTTGCAGAGATCGTCATTTGCTGGAAACCCAGCTGTGAAACAGTTGTATTCTTTGAAATGTAAGTGAGAGGTAACAAAATAGTAAATTCCGATTTTTTTTTAGTAAATGTTTTGATTTATTTTATTAAAATTATATAAAAAAAATACATATATAATGAAGTAAAATATAAGAATTAGACAGGATAATACTATCAAAGACATTTAATCAATTCTGTAAGCACGTTTTCTTTGTTTAATTATCGGTAAGTAAATTCTTGCAAGTACATATCTAAATGATCATCTGATGTGCCAAGCATGGCCTGATATTTAATTTTTACATTGTTCCATGTCTTTTCCAATTGTGTTTATGTGGATAGATAGATCTCTTTGATCTACAAAATTAAGACTGCCATTTACAGTATCATGCAATACGTGTTCAATGATGTTGTAACACTTCTTTAGGGATAGACACAAGGACACACTTTAGGCTGTTGCATTCTAACAAGCCAAGAACCTAATGGCCTACAAGCGCATGAACTCATCTGTCTCTACGATCATACTGTTTCTGCCAATTTGTACAGGATGGTTAATACACCTGTAGCACATACATCTCATGCTGCAGTTGTTAACTATTGGTTCTCTATTGACACTAACCTACTTCTTAACTAGTCGATTGCTGCCCACCAATACATAAATTCTACAAAACTGAGACAGTGGGATATGAGACCCAAAGAAGAAGGAATCTTGTCTTAAACTTTGATAATGCCAGCATGCACACCCCCTCCAAGCTTTTCCATCTAAAAATGTTTGGTGACTCACTAAAAACATTGATTCATCACAGTATGTCATTGACTTATGAATTAATCCCAATAATGCAAGAAAGATAATTGTACTTTCAATTGTACGTTCAATGTTAAAAATACAAATAGCCTAATACCTTTCAATCAGCTCGTCAATGTTGGTCATGTTGCCGACAATTCTCACGATTGCTTGTCATGTAAGAGAATCAACCATTTCTGCTACACACAAATGATTTCAAAATAAACTTTCAGTTTCAATAGAAAACATTCTTCCAGTTTCATCTCATGTACTACTGAACATTAGTTTACTTTCATTTTATTATGCCAATCTCTGTTAATTTCAGTGGTTTCACTTTCTGGATCATGTACCCAAATATCACCAATAAATAAATAGTACTTACCCTTTTTGCCCCAGAAAATACCTTCATGGTTGACAAACGCTTATTTTCATGAACACTGGAAACAATAAGTGCCACAATGTATGGTTACTTGGAAAATGTTATAAACATTATTTATTATAGAATTATTATGTGAATAAAATCTATTATAGATAATGTTCAATAATAATTTAATTACTCATACATCGGTTAGCATTTGAAACACATACTTCTCGATAGGTTTTTAACACTCCCTGAATTAAATATATCTTCACACAAATATAAGTATTGTTTTTCATGTGAATGTAATTTCCAACTTATTCTAATCTCTGAATAATTCTTATTTTTTATATAGTACCAATGTAAATTATTCACTTAACATAGTTGGAATAATGGTTGAAGAGGTTCGAATGAGCTACACACACATAGAGCAGTTCCATGCAAATACAATTACTATCTATAGTATATTTTAATATTGGGTTTCCCCCCCAAATTAATTGGTGGATCACTCCCACTATTCTAAAATTCTAGCTATGCCCATTTTATTGTTAATTATTTTGTGGGGAAATACAGTGAAATCAATGGCACTGTACACTGATTTGCTTTCATTATTAACTATTTTATTATCTTTTATCTTTTACTTGTTTCAGTCATCAGACTGCGGCCATGCTGGGGCACCGCCTTCAATTTTTAGCCGA
>JAOPUL010350500.1:0-11912 GCA_027564515.1 Octopus rubescens | reverse complement strand
CCCTGAATACAGAGGATATGCGAAGGCTAGAGAGAAATGAAACTAGTATGCTACGCTGGATGTGTAATGTGAGTAAATATGTGAGACAGAGTGTCTGCGAACTAAGGGAAAAGCTAGGCATAAGAGGAATTAATTGCAGTGTGCAAGAGAGAACTGCGGTGGTTTGGTCACGTGATGTGGATGGAGGCCGAGAGCTCCATAAAGAAATGCCGTTCACTCAATGTGGATAGAACTCGTGGTAGAGGTAGACCAAAAAAGTTTTGGGATGAGGTGCTCAGGGATTACCTATTTGCACTGATGCTTCCAGTAGAGACGACAAAGGACCGGGATGTCTGGCGCATCGCGGTAATCGAGAAGACGCGATCACATCAAATGTCTTGTATTGGTTAGGCATCCATACAAGAAAAACCCACGTCGAAATACCTGTTGCTATGCTTGTAGTGGGCGCACCTGCTGTTGTCGGGATCAGTGTCAGCATTAGAAAGGGTGCACCGAGGAACCCCTGTTGTTGCCGAGATCAATGTCAGCATTAAAAGTCCGTGGTCGAGTCCAACAACGACATTGTCTTGCTGCTTGAGGCGGCAGCACTGGCAAGGTCACCTGCTGGGACGGCCACGTTGAGAGCTTTCGGGTTCAAAAGTTCGGGGAACGCGCTGAATCCTGAGAAAATTCGAGGTTTCGAGGGCCGCGCTGAGGCTCTCCTGCTGTCGCCGGGGTCAGTGTAAGCATTGAAGAGGATACACCGAGGGCTGCGTTGAGTCCTGTCGCGAAGAAGTGGCTGAGTCCAACATTGACGATGTCTTGCTGCTTGAAGCGGCAGCATTGGCAAAGTCACTTGCTGGGACGGCCACATTGAGAGCATTCAGTCTAAAAAGTTCGGGGTGTGTGGTGAATCCTGAGAGAGGGATGCGGCTGTGTCCGGGCATAAACAATGTCATGCTATTTGAGGCGGCAGCATCGGCAAAGTCTATTGGTTGGGACGGCCGCACCAAGTGCTCTCAGATGCTGAGTGGCGGCCACATTCGAGAGTGCAATGCAGCTGTTTAGAGGAGGCCACATGGAGAGTCCCGGTACTGAGTGGTGGTCGCACCGAGAGAGTTTTACAGATAGGTCTGGTTTCTTGATGCGACAGCGCGACAATGTCTTGTTGCTTGGGTCAGCAGCAACGGCAAATGTCTTTCTGCTTGAGACAGCAGTATAGGCAAATGTTGTGTTGCTCAAGTCAGCAGCAACGGCAATTTCTTGTTGCTTGAAGAGGCAGGCTGCATCAAGAGTCCAGTTGCTAAAATGCATTTCCAGGCCGACTGCAAGACATTGGTAGCAAGTGGCACGAGACAAATTACGATTCTCAATTGTCTCGCTTGTGGTTGTACGGGAAGCGATTTGTATGAGGCAAAACACAATTCTCAATTGTCCCCGGTCTTTTCTTAGGAAACGAGCTGTTTCGAGGCGAAATACGACTGTCACTCAATGTCTTACAGAAGTGGCTGTACGAGAGGCGACGCCCCGAGCGTCGAAAGTGCGGTGGTATGGGAAGCAAGAGTCCGGTGCCGGTGGCACGTTAAAAGCACCTGAGCGTCGAAAGTCCGGTGTCGGTGGCACGTTAAAAGCACCCGACACACTTTAAATGTGAATGGTATGGGAAGCGAGCGATGAAGGTCCGGTGCCGGTGGCACGATAAAAGCACCCAGCAATAACTGTAAATGTGGTTGGCGGTAGGAAGGGCATCCAGCTGTAAAAAATGAAGCCAAATCGGACGGGTGCATGGTGCTGCCCCCGGCTCTCCAGCTCCAGTCGAACCGTCCAACTCATGCTTGCATGGAAAAACGGACGTTAAAGGATGATGATGATGATGATGATGATGATGATGATGATGATGATGATATATATATATATAATAAATGAATAAGACGGAAGATGGAGTATAAGAGTCTTTTTTATTTTTCACGACAATCATTTCGACCCATTGTGCATCGATTCCTCACTGGTGGGATGCTGTACAACTGGTTTCTGCTCATCCCTAGGTACAGATGTGTCTCTTGAGGTGAATTTACAAAGGGTGACTTATTGAGTAAACACTGTTTCGCTTCGTTTAGCTACGGCATATTGTTATGGGCTGTAGCTCTTAACAATTGGTCATCCTGTTTAGGAATGTTGAGACTGATACTGTTTCGTTGTTATCACGTCAGTGACATGGGGGGGGGGATAAGAGAACAGACCGTGTAGCTGGTGTAGAAGATTATATATATATATACATATGTTCACCGCAGATGATGCCAAGTAGCCATAGACAGTGAACGTACTTCTGCGGCAAGCTACTAGGTACTTACCTAAACCAAAAAAAAACTACTATATATGTATAAAGTCAGCAAGTGAGATTGTGGGTGGATTGTGGTGGATCAAAGGGTCCAAAGACAGGCAGTGAATCGTATGCCTATTTGAGGAAGCAATAATGGATCCCAAATCAGGTGTGGTGAAGTAAGAGATTTTAATAAATGATTTGTTAAAGATGGGGTGATATTTATGTTGTGATGGGAAATTAGAATTTAGAACTTTAAAGAAGAGTTTGGGCAGGGATTTAACTTTGAGGGAGAATGGTTGTGCAAACCAGTGGATATTGTGCTTCCTGGCCTTAGATGGCTTAGAATGAATGGGTACAGTAGGTGGATCCACATAGGGAGGCCTATGGTCAAAGTAGCCTCAAGGTGGTCGATGGGGTTGATGATTGTGGCATGTTGGTGGGGTATTTTGAAGATTGACAGCATGTGGATGTGTAGTGGATTGAAGGTTAGTACTAGGAAATAGCGAGGCAATCTTGTCCTTAAGTTTAGTGTTGGAGATATAATAGATCTTTTGAAGGAAACCACTAGTCTGGAGGGCCTGGTTTTAGTATGGGGTGTGATTATTAAAGATGTCTTCATTTGCTGATAAGTTGGAGATTCTTATAGCAATACCTGTGACTATGCTATTAAGGGTAATTACTGGGTGATTAGATAGTACATTTATGTATTGTAGTGTTTGATTAGGCTTATGAAAAGGATAATAGGTTTTTATTTAAGTCTAGAGTGATATCCAGGAAGTTGGTGATTTTCATATTAATTTCAAAAGAAATGGTTAGGTTATAATTTTTAAAGAACTTATGGGGGTGTTGCTTTTTTAGTGCGTTCGACAGAGGGTCTAGATAAACCTGTAACTGTAAGGAGTGCATCATCCCTATAAAGACCTCCGGAGAGATTGGGAAAGTATTGATTTATCTGGGATAGAAGGAATAAGCCCACTAAATCAGTAGCCTCAGCGGAGTCAGATGATCCCATAGTTATATCAAACAAATCCATAGTTGAGTTGTGGGCCCAATAGTTGAAGTAAATTAATATTTTCCTTGCAACAAGGATGATATCTATGTCAGTTCAGGAGATAGGTACATATTTTCTAGCAAAGATTAAGGCCTTATTTAACAGTATAGGTGAAATTGAAGCATAGTAATTAGAGATATCAAACTGGAGAAAATTGGTACGTGGTTTATTAGGAAGGGATTGAAACCAAGTGATGACATCACCGGTGCTGTTCCAAAGGGGCAGGACTCTGTTTATTTGCTAATACGACCCAGGTCCGATTTAGTGGAGCATATTAATCTAATTGAGGGTTTGGTAGAGAAATTAGATTAACAAAGACAAACATGACAACTTCTTTCTCAAGAACAAATTCTGGCAGCGTGAGAACAATACTTAAGAACAGCGTGAGTGTATTTTAGAAGATAATGCTGTGCAATATTGTGGTGCACACCAGCAACTTTCTTGGGAAGATAGACAACAAATCAGAAATTATCGTCAAAACAGACAGAGAAGGACGTTAAATATGGCAAGACAGCATAACAAGTTGTGGCATAATAAATGTCAGGTGTTGTCACTGCAATGCACTGATGTTTGTGGCAGGGAGCACTAGAGGCACCCTCACTTACATGGATTTTAGTATTTGCTGCATAGCTGGTTTAATTCGCATTCCTGAAATACCAGATTTACCTGAGGAATTTAACAAATATTTTTACTGGCAATATAGCAACAGGTAACAACCTAGTAGATATATAATATTACACAATGTGAAGCTGTAGCTGTATATTTCACACAATGTTATATGATGTTATTTGTTTATGAAAATAGAAATGTAGCAACATTTTCTTTTTTATGCATCCTCTGTATCTTATACTATTTCTTTATTATTTCAGATTAATGGATGCCATTAGCATAAAAGAATTTTCACTGGAGATACATCATCAATATTTATCATCTTTAAAAGACTAAAAGAAAATATTATACAGAACAAATATGACCCTGTTACTATAAATCTATGATAGAATTATTGCAAAATAATATTTGCTCTGAACTGAGATTAATAGCAAAATTTCTCTAACATGTTGTCTAGTGATTTTGCATTCAAATGAAATATGAATAAATTTATGAAGGTGTTTGCAGCAGCTTTAAATATTGATGAAGATTATAGTTGATAGCAGTGAAAATATTTGCAAGTTATAAGCTTTAAAAAAAAACATAGACAAGACAAACATTCATATAGTGTGGTGAGAAAATAAAGGAAACATTTAATACTGTGGCAAACTTACAGGATTAAGATTATCCTTTGAAGAGATGTCGAAAGAGGTCAGAAAATCATCACATCACTGTGATATCTGTGGTAAATTGTTCCATCGCAAAAGTAACCTCACATCTCACAGGCGTATTCATACAGGGGAGAAGCCATTTCATTGCGATATCTGTGGTAATTCATTTTCTGTAAAAAGTCATTTAACAACTCACAAACGTACTCATACAGGAGAGAAACCCTATCATTGTGATATCTGTGGTAAATCATTCTCTGAAAATAGTATCTTAACTAAACACAAACGTATTCATACAGGTGAGAAGCCATATCACTGTGATATTTGTGGTAAATCATTCTCTGTAAGTAGTCCATTAAGTAGACATAAACGTATTCATACAGGAGAGAAACCGTATGGCTGTGAGATATGCGGTAAATCATTTTCCGAAGCAGGTCATTTAACTACTCACAAGCGAATTCATACAGGGGAGAAGCCATTTCACTGCGATGTCTGTGGAAAATCATTTGCTGGAAGTAGTAACTTAACTACTCACAGACGTGTTCATACAGGAGAGAAACCATATCACTGCAATATATGTGGTAAGTCATTCTCTAGAAATAGTGACTTAACTACTCACAAACGGATTCATACAGGAGAGAAACCATATCAATGTGATATCTGTGGTAAATCATTCCCTGGAAGTAGTTACTTAACTACCCACAAATGGATTCATACGGGAGGGAAACCACATCCCTGTGATATTTGTGGTAAATCATTCTCTGGAAGTAGTTACTTAACTACTCACAAATGGATTCATGCAGGCGAGAAACCATTTCAGTGTGATGTCTGTGGTAAATCATTCTCTGTAGCAGGTAATTTAAAAACTCACATACGTATTCATACAGGAGAGAAGCCATTTCACTGTGATATCTGTGGTAAATCATTCTCTACAAGTAGTGATTTAGCTACTCACAAACGCATTCATACAGGTGAGAAGCCATATCACTGTGATATCTGTGGTAAATCATTCTCTGCAAGTAGTTACCTAAATACACACTTTTGGATTCATACAGGAGAGAAACCATTTCACTGTGAGATCTGTGGTAAATCATTCTCTTGCAAAAGTAACTTAACTAGACATCTATCTATTCATGCAAAAGTGTGACTGTGTCATTGTAAAAATAGTCTTACAACACAACAACATTTTAAGACCCCTTTCCTTGCTAAAGTATATGAGTTAGCCTTGTGGGCTTAGCAATAATCTATGATCCCATGACAATATTCACTCATCATGCTTTTCTTTTTGAGGCATTGTTTTACAACCTTTTAGTAGTCTCTTATGTGAGATATACATAGTTCACCAGGATACATGCTGTCTGTCAAACTTTGTTCTATGTAAGAAATAACTTGTATATATGTATAACAGTATTCACACAGAATATATGGAAATGTGATAACAAGCTGTTATCATTATATATATCACCATAACTATATATACATTGGTGAGATAAAATATTGTGATATTTTAAATAAAGCAAACTCATATCCATGTAACATATTTCCAGGATTGAGAAAAGGTAATGTTGATATATTTGATATTGTGAGCAATCAGTAATAATGTCATATATAATATATATATATATATAAACGTAAGTATTTGTGTGTGTGTGTATATATATATATATATATAAACGTGTGTATGTATTTGTCTGTGTGTGTGTGTGTGTATATATATATATGTATATAAAAATGTGTGTATGTATTTGTGTGTATATATAATGTGTATGTGACGTTAAAAACACTTGTGCCAGTGACACGTTGAAAACGCTTGTGCTGGTGATACATTAAAGGCACCCGGTACACTTTCTGGAGTTGTTGGTGTTAGGAAGGGCATCCAGCCATAGAAACCATACCAAAATGGACGGGAGTCTGGTGTAGCTCCCCAGCTTGCCAGTCTCTGGTCAAACTATCTAACCCATGCCAGCATGGAAAATGGATACTAAGTGATGATGATGATGATGATGATATACACAATGTGTACGACAACATAAGTGGAAAACAAGGTGTAGAAATGAGTACTCAAACACCAAGAGGAATTGCTTTGCCCTACCCAGGTTCCTTTTCTCGCTGTGCAGTAGTGCACTATGTCACTCGTATACAGATTGCCTCAGGGAGTTTGACTGCGACATCCAGCACTGTGCCTAATTGATCTGCAATGTCAGTTTTGACGGTGCTGGCTGGCTGCAGTCCAAACTGCCCATCAGATTTGGCGGACTTGGTTTGTGATCTGTGGTGGACCTGATTTAAAGTTTTGTTTGATATCATCATTTAGCATTCGTTTTCCGTGCTGGCTTGGGTTAACTGATTTGACTGGAGACTGGCAAGCCAGAGAGCTGCGCTAGACTCACCTGTTTTGGCTTGGTTTCTATGGCTTGATGCCCTTCCTAACACCAGCCACTCCAGAGAGTGTACCGGGTGCCTTTAACATGTCACCATCATGTCGAGTTTTCAAGATAGCCAAACCCTGCCTAATCATCCGTGGACAATTTTCTTCTGGGGCAACAAAGTGGATACACTAAATATCCATGTTTTAAATGTATGTGGGACAGCAGCCCCAGGGGAAAATAATGGGTGATCAAAGCATGGCTGTAACAAGCATTAATTCCAGGGTCCTTTAATGTGGTTGAAGCGCCTTCAGTTCAACCGGGAAAAATCATCCTACCTCCACTCCATGTCAAATTTGGCATTATAAAGTAGATTGTTAAAGCTCTGGATAAAGATGAGCCATGCTTTCACTATATCTGCAGCACATTTCCAGGTCTGAGAAGTGAAAAGATAAAAGCTGGAGTATTTGATGAGCCTCAATTTAGAAAATTGATGAAAAATGGGAACTTAGTAATTTGAATGAATTGCATTGAAGCAACAGCAGCATGGAGTTAATTTGCAGTAGTTGTAAATGACTTTCTGGGCAACAAGAAAGCTGCCAACTATGGCGAAATAGTTGACAACCTGCTGGGGAACTTTCAAAAGTTGGGAGCTAATATGAACAAAGCTGCAGTAGCTCCACAGTCACCTTGATAAGTTCCCTGCAAATCTTGGTGACTCAAGTGACGAGCAGGGAGGACATTTCTATCAGAACATAAAATCAATGGAACAAAGGTATCAAAGCAGATGGGACTTGCATATAATGGTGAACTATTGCTGGAACTTGGCTTGTGATCTTGCTGGGGTCCAGCACTAAAGGAAATCCTCCAAACGCAGATTCATGGGAAATTAGGCATAAACAATGATGTAATTCGTCTGTAGAAATTTAAAGATTTTTACTAGTTTTTCAGTAGAATTTTAAGAAAACATTCTGGCTTTGAAGAAAAACCAATTTCTATATATATTTGTATGTTATTTCACCATTTTTGTGGTTTATACATCAAACCGGGGGTGAACCGAATCTCCAGTCTATGATTATATACAAATAGTGTAAAAACCATTTGCTGGTGTGCCACAGCTATGCATATATCAGATTAAATTCAATTACGAATTAATAGCAGCAGTAGTGCTGTAAACGTTATTGACTGCTCATATGCAATGGATGAGTTTTGCTTGTTCGCTGCGGTATAGCGCTTTGGAGATAACTCCATCATAGCACTGAGTGTCATAGACAGACGATTTGGTTCGATTCAGGTATGTGATGTTGATAAGCCACAAAAATGGTGAAATATCAGCACCCATCACTTAATGGAATTGGGGGCAAATTGTCTTCTTGCCTATCTATGAATTTTAGGTGTTTAACACCCAGTGCTTTGAGGGAGTCATCCCCACCACGCTAAACTGCAGCGTACCAGTGACTGACCTATGCTTACATGGAAAAGTGGACATTAAAATGATGATATATATATGCGAATGCAAATTTCAAAGTTTCGCAGTCTTTGCCTCCTTTTTTGAATATATCTACATTCTGCTTATTGGAATGGCCTATTCATTTAATTATTTGCATATATATATATCATGTCTTTTAATGTTCATTTTCCATGCTGACATGGGTTGGATATATATATATATATATACACACTCACAGCAAAAAGTAAACCACTATTTGACATTCATTGACCTGTAGAAAGCCTTTGAGAGGGTTCTTCAATCTCAAATCTTGCTGCTGCGAAAGCTAGGAGTAAAATAATGGCTAGTGAGAGCCATTGAAGTATTGTAAAGGATACCATTAGCAAAGTGAGAGTTAACAAGGAGTACATCAATGAATGTAGTGTGCAGATAGTTCATCAGGGTTCGGTTATCAGTCCCCTCTTATTTATCATAATCCTCCAGGCCATAACAGAGGAATTTAAGACCAGTTGCCCATGGGAACCCCTCTATGCTGATGACCTTGTTCTTATAGCTGAAACTGTATATGAGAATTTAAATTCCGAGAGTGGAAACAAAACCTAGAATCAAAGGGTCTTATAAAGTTAACTTAGCAAAGACTAAAGTTCTAATTAGCAGGAAAACAGACAGAACACTAATCCCTTCAGGTAAATGGCTTTGTTCCATATGTACACAAGGTGTAGGTAAAAATTCGATATGGTGTGCTCAGTACAAACTATGGACACACAGGAGAAGCAGTGGAATCACAGGAGGGTTGACAGAGAAAGAAGAATTTGTTTGTGGCAGATGTGCAGGAGCAATAAATAATAAGAGCACATGGGAAATAGATGTTCTGAAATGCCCAGGAGATTCCCTAGAAGTAGTAGATAGTTTCTGTCATCTAGGTAAGCTAATTAGCAGTGGAGGAGAGAATACTCTGAAATTGGTTGCTAGAAAATGAATTAGCTAGAGAAACTTCAGAGAACTTATACCTCTGTTGGTAACAAAAGGCCTCTCTCTCTCTCAGAAAGAAAGGCAGATTGTGTGATGCCTGTGTACAAACAGCAATACTATATAGCTTTGAATGCAGAGGACATGGGAAACCTGGAAGAAATGAAACAAGTATGCTCCAATGGATCTGCAATGTGTGTGTGCATGTACAACAAAGTACAAATGTGCTTAGAGAAAAATTGGGCATAAGAGGCATCCTATGTGGTGTTCAGGCGAGAAGATTGTGCTGGTTTGGTCATATGCTGTGGATGGATGAGGACAGCTGTATAAAAAAGTGCTGATTGCTAAACGTGGAAGTGGTGTGGGACGAAGTAGTGTAGACAGACCCAAGATGATGGAGAACAGAGATGAATGGCGATATGTTGTGCTTCAGAAGACCCGTCCATCTCAGCAGCATTGAGGCTCTGTCAAGCCTTCCCCCACAACTCCTCTTCTGACACCCACTCTTCCATGTTACCCTATTTTCTTCAATACCCCTTACACTGAACTGATATCCTCTCTATGTCCAACTCTAATTGTCTGTCACACTATTTTCATTCAGTGCACTTACCTACACATCCCCCTCTACTGTCTTATATTCATGTACCTGGACCTCACATCTCTTTCTCTCACTTTCCTCCAGGTGGGCAAGCCATGTATTCACCTCTTCAGCAAGACATCTGCTCCTCTCCCTCTATCATAGTTTCTTATCCCTCCATTCTATAACTCAAGGGGTCTTATCTTGTGGGTACTTGGCAACCTCACCAGTGCTGGTGGCATACAAAAAAGCATCCAGTACACTCTGTTAAGTGGTTGGCATTAGGAAGGGCATCCAGCTGTAGAAACTATGCCAAAGCAGACACAGAACCTGGCAGAGCCCTCTGGCTTGTCAAACTATTCAACCAATGCCAGCATAGAAAAAAGGATGTTAAATGATAATGATACACACACATCAAAAAATATATATACATATACTTCAACAAATTTTGTCTGACCCATACAATCATGGAAAAGTGGGCATTAAATGATGAACAACACACATCACATTTTAATGAGAGAAAACAAAAACAACTGCTGCAATCCATCACATGATCTATAAGGCGGGATTGAATATACAATTGACACAGTCCAGATCTTCTCTGATGAGAGACCTAGCAAAAAACAAGCCATTGTTCTTTTTTTTTTCTCACATTATTTCTTGTTAGCTTTTTAAATACATCAAATATTTAACACTAATATAACCATTGTTTTCAACATGGATGTTTAACAAATCAAAGATAGACGAAGGTTGAAGTTATTGGTTGAGGAAGGCTGCGAATAAAAAGGTCACTCCATTTGTATCTTGGTCTGTTAAATATAATTTATTTTGTTACCAGTCATACAAGAGGATTATCATTATGCCATTGTCATCTTCAAACAGTTTTCCTCGTTTGAATGATATCGGTGTCATAGCTTAAAAATCCCCAACATGATTTCAAATACACAAAAAATATTGTCTCAAATGGCTTCATTAAAGGAACAAACTAATAATAATGAGAAATTTAAGAAAATAACGACAAAGCTACAGATATAATCCCCCCTCCCAACCCCGGACTTTGTTTCTTTAAAACTTTCTGATAAATGCATATATTTCAATGAAAATTTCCAGAGATGCAGGCTCAGGCATGGCTGCGTGCTAAGAAGTTTGCTTCCCAACCAAATGGTTCCGGGTTCAGTTCCATTGCGTGACACCTTGGGCAGTTGTCTTCTATGGCCCCGAGCTAACCAAAATCTTGGGAGTGGATTTGATAGCTGAAAACTGAAAGAAGCATGTCGTATGTATGTGTGTGTATCCTTTCATGGATATGAAAGTTATGAGAATAAAAATGGAAATTTTTTAATGACATTTTCTACATATACATTCCAATTATATCGGAACTTGTGGTACAAAAATTTTCCGAGGGGGAATAGAGAAAAGTTTCAGAAATTTCACACGAGTCGGCTTTGTTCTCTCATAACGTGCAGAGGAATTGGTGGGTTTTTTTTAATGAAATTTATGACAAACAACTTTCAGATTGTATGGATTAAAATGATATTGGAATTTAACGGGGAGAAAATCGGTGTGCTGCATAAATACATACTAAAACACATCACATGTGTATCAACAAAACGAAACTTGAAAGAAGAAGAAATAAAGAAAAGCAAAAGACAATGTCGTGTGTCAGTATATATGTGTGCGCACCAACCATTAATTCCACGTTAAATTCCTATATAATCGTAATCTACATCTGAAAGGTATTTATTCTTTTATTTGTTTCACTCATTAGACCGTGACCCTGCTGGGGCATCGCATTGAAGAATTTTAATCGAACGGATCGACCCCAGTACTAATTTTTTAAAGCCTGGTACTTATTCGATCAGTATCTTTATCGAACCTCTAAATTACGGGGACGTAAACACACCAACACCGGTCGTCAAGCGGTGGTGGGGGAGAAACAAG
>JAOPUL010350162.1:0-11914 GCA_027564515.1 Octopus rubescens | reverse complement strand
ATAATAATAATAATAATAATAATAATAATAATAATAATAATAATAATAATAATAACAACAACAATAATAATAATAATTTCTTTTATTTGCCACCAGGGTGAAGGAGGAGGGAGACAATACAAAATCAGAAATAAAATGTGGGGGTTTACATACAATGGAATGAAATATATATATATATACACATATATACACATATATACACGGTATACAATAAGATAAGGTATAAGAACATAGTATACATGATTATGAAAAATAAAAAAAGGGATGATAGTGATGTGGTCTTCCTGATACAGGTGGATCTCTAGGGATAATGAAGGAATCCCACCGTCCAAGATCTCCCTGCAAGGACAAGTGCCCTCGACAATTCATTTCCTCCGACTCATAGGTCTACACTTAGAGCGGTACTATCCATTCTTGCCACTGTCGCAACTTTCACCCACCTTTTATTAAATTCACTTCAGGACAGCACCTCCCTTTCCACCCTCACTTTCCTTTTCAAGCGAAACTTTAAATGGTCGATGTGAGCTCTACCAAAGAGGAAAGTATCTATCCTCATTCCTTTCAGTCTCGTCCACCAGAAAACCTCTTTCGCCACAACCACTAGGCAAAGAAAAACTGTCTTGTCTGCCCGATTAAAGGAGGACGACAGGGCAATCATCACTATGGACTCGGCCGACAGATGGATCCGTCCCACACGTGTCTGTAGCCGATCGACATAACTCCACAAGTCAGCAATGCCTGGACACTGAAAGAGTGCATGCATAACGGTTTCGTCGCTCTGCGCGCACCTCGGACGAGCCCGTCTGACAGCACATCCGTGCCTGTAGAGTTTGTTTCGAACCGGTAGCGCCTTCCGGTAGCACTGTCAGGCCAAGAACATCTGGAAATCATCCATAGTATTATACAGTGTACAGTGAAGCAGCAGCAGTTTAGTTAACGGAATGAGCCCTGCCATCTAGAACACAGAACATTTCCGCGGTACCACTGCCACAAACAACGAAAAGGATTCAATTATAATAGCGTTAGAGTTAGCAAACTACTAAGAACAGTAGATAGAAGTGGTGCAGGCTATTATAGTGAGAAAGTGATAATTTGCCAAAAGCCAATAGTTAACATGTGACACAGTGTAACCGTGAAATGGTCGGACCGTCGGCGACTAAACCGGCAACCCCACCAAGCTTGCTTGGTGAGGAGGGTGAAATATCGATTTCGGACACCCTGCGGGATAGAAAAACAAAACCCGGCAAAGGGCAGTGGAACTCAGAAAATTCAATGGCCATCCAAAAACAGGTGGACAGAACTTGATAGCCTTCGCCGACAGTCAGTCTAGGAGAAGGAAGACTCTGACTTAAAAACTGGGGCAGATAGCTTTGCCCCATGAGCAGAAAGAGCCCTTCAGTCTTAGCTGACTATCTTTCTAAAGATGGTGTCTTGAAAAAAAAAAACTCTGGTTAGTGGCTACCCCCCCCCCAAAAAAAAAACACCTCATGAATGAGTGAAAATGTCGAATAATGATTATGCAAATAACGACGTTAACGGGACTGGAAGCCAAGGTGAAGGTGATGCGTCCAGTAGGTGTTATACGGCTCCGCAAGTTAGATACGACCACCATAAAAAGGCTGCGAGGAGGGTGTGGGATTAAAAGATAAATTTTATTGTCATGGCGTGCTATTACAGGACCAACCTAGTTGTTGATAATGGAGCCTAAAGAGAGGATATAGATAGAGGATGTTCCAAGAGTGATCTGAGAAAGGCCTGTTTGAAACAACAGAACAGAGACTGAGTGATCATGCTAGAGCAATTCGCAACAACCAATGGTTAACTGAGCTAGAGCTGGAAGCCATAAGGAGAAAAATCAATGATGTCCAAATTGAAGAATCAACTGAAAATGAACATAATGTACAAAAGATGGGTGATGAGGCTACAGAAGATGAAGGTAGAAATGAAACTCGGCCTGAAACTGAAATAGCATTAACACATGTAGAACAATTAAGCAACGAAGAACAACAAACTTTGAAAGAGATCATAAAAATTACAAAGAAGAGAGAGTTTTCAGAACCATTACTCATAGGAGTTAAATTGCCTGGGATCGTAGAAACAGAGTCGTGCACCAACAAAGAAGAGATACAAAAAAGGGAAGACTACAGGATGGAAAGACAAGGTGATGCATGGACAGTTCCTAAGAAAAATAGACAAAGAGTAAAATGCTGGAAAGATCGACAAGCATGATACATGGTCTTGGATGAGGAAGGGAGATTTGAAGGAAGGAACAGAAGCACTTATCTGTGATGCACAGGATTAGGCTTAAGGAATAACTACGTAAAATTCCATATTGACAAAACGATCGAATCCCCATTGTGCAGAATGTATGGGATGGTTGGAGAAACCACAAGCCACATTGTATGTGAATGTAGCTCTCTGGCACAGCGGGAGTACAAGAGACGGCATGACAATGTCGCTCGAATTGTACATTAGTCTTTATGTAGGAAATACAACTTGGAGCGAGCTGACAAGTGGTATGAACACCAGCCACTAGCTGTAATGGAAAATGATATAGTAAATTGCTATGGGACTTCAGTGTGCAATGTGACAACATCATTGAAGCAAGAATAACTGATTTGATCTTAATTGAGAAAGAAATTGTTGGATTATTAACATCACTGTCCCAGGAGATATCCGCGCGGCAGAGAAAGAGAAGGACAAAATAGATAAGTACCAAGATTTGAAGCATGAGATAGCACGTCTGTGGCAACTGGGGAAAGTGAAGGTCATACAAGTTGTGATAGGGGTACTTGGAACAGTGACATTCAAATTTCAGAAATGGCTTGGCAAACTTGGACTCACTATCAAGACTGAGATGTTCCAGAAAACTGCACTGCTTGGAACAGCCAGAATTTTGAGCCGGTGTTCAACATAAATCCACAAGTCAGTAATGCTCGGACATTGGAGGAGTGCGTGCAGAACAATTTCGTCGCTCTGTGGGCATCACGGGAAAACCTGGCTGACTGCACTTCCATGCTTGTAAAGTTTATTCCGAACCGGCAATGCCCTCGGTAGCACTACCAAGCCAGTGATTCCTGGGAGTTATCCATAGGCCCCGGCCGGAAAGTCCTCCGGAACAGTTCAGCCAGTTCATCTCGTCGATGCCCAGAGTCTCTCCGAGAACGTCGCCGCACTTTCCCGCCACTAACCCTCCTCTATAGAAAACCTGAGTGGAACTTCCACCGGCCGCATTGTCCGACTGAGAGAGGGCTCTGAGAGCCTGATGACACTCTAGGTGCCAAGCGCCTGGCCTCGGTCTACGTTTAATTCAGTACTGTAACTCGGAGAAAGTACTGTAACTCGCTTCTGGCAAACGGCAAGCACACCTACTCACCGTCTAGGAAACACTAGAGATGTCGCAGCCTCAGCACATATCTGCGCATCAGCAGCCACGGCATGCCTAGCCCTCCATTCAGCGAGGTTTGACAGCAAATGGAGCGCCTGACCAGTGGAACGCATCCCTTCCACAGAAAGCAGAAGAGCAGGCGCTCTAGTCTGATCAGAAGAAAACTGAAGCAAGGCACAACGGCCAGGCGATAATGTATGACGGAGGCGATGTAGGCGTTCGCCACTTCTGCCCGGCCTGTCAGGGAGAGCTTGCTCTCGGCCCATTTCTGGGTGAGATTGGCCACCCTGCTCGTTACCTTATCCGAGTTCTTCAGCTCGATATCTGAATCAAACCAGACCCCGAGCAATTTAACCGGTCCTTCTGTCCAGCGCCCCACGTCGCTATTGGACGGCATGGGCCTGCCTCTCCAGGTGCCGAGCTGCAGACCCACTGACTTTTCCAGATTGATTTTTGCTCGTCACCGCCTCGTATTCTTTTAGAACAGTGCAACCAGCTCTATGTGCTCGCTTTTCGACACTATCACGATGACGTTGTCTGCGTATGCCGACACGGTCCTCCCACGTCTTAGTTCGCGCGGGATGCCTTTCAACGACTCCAGTTTCCGCAGTAGTGGCTCTAAAGCCAGTACATAGAGAAGAGACGAGTGTGGATACCCTTGACGAACCAAATGCATGATGTTGAATGGTTCCGAAAGATAAGCCTTCACCCGAACTATCGAGCAAATGTCGCTGTACAAGGTAGCGATCCAGCCACGTAAAACGGGGCCGAAACCGGCCGCCGTGAGAACGGCTGCCAAGTATTGGTGGTCGACCCTATCGAAGGCTTTAGACTGATTTAAATTGATCAGAAACCCACCCGTGCCAGCTTCCTTACCCACCCTGTCTATTATGTATCGCATGAGGTGGAAGTTGTCGTGGATGGATCTGCTTGGCATTGCGCATATTTGCGCATCACCAATCAGTTTCTCGACGACAGGCCAATCTCTTTGCTAATATTTGGCTAGAACCTTGAAATCTGCGTTCAGCAGCGTTATAGGTCTATAATTATTTATTTCGTCCCCCTTGTTTGCGTCCTTTCTCAGCAGTGCTACCGCTCCTCGGCTCACACAATTAGGAATTCTCTCGTTCTGCTGCCAGTTGCAGTAGATATCTTCTAAGAGGCCACCAAACAAGTCTGGCATATAATAGTAAAGCTCGTAGGGCAGACCATCCAAACCAGGCGATTTGTCCCTCGTGTAGCCCATCATCGCTTCCCTATTTCGGCATATGTTATCAGCATTTCGGAACCTCTGCGGCCCTTTCCGAGGTTCGCGACACGCTGCCTAGGTAGGCACTGAAGTCCGTTCTGCGTTCCGGACGGCCACTCGTTCCAAACATTTGGGCAAAGTGCTGCTCGAACTCGACTATTGTGCGCCCGTTTTGGTCCAGCAAAGACCGAATTTTGGTTTTGTTGTCACGTTGCGCCACTGCCACGTTGGAAATATCTTAGCAGATTTGCGAGGCTTTTACCATCCCCTCTTTTACCCGCAATCCCCACACAGTCCAAACGTGGCTCTAAGACAGCGTTCCAATCTCTAATAATAAAGGTCGCGACATTCCCAAGAAAACCTCCAGTCATCTGAAGAAATCCGGCTGTCCTGCACCTTTCGGAGCATAAACAGCCACCAGTCTGAGGGCACCCCGTCATTACTGTTCACGTCCAGGATCAACACCGTACCTTCTGGTTCCAGGAAAATGGTCCTTATGTTGAGGTCCAGACCTCTCAGGAACAACATCGCAGTTCCTTCCACTCCCCCATTCCCGGTTGACATGAAGATAGATAGATCTCGTATCCACCGAAAATGGGCAAGAACGCTTGTCGGTCGGAGAGTCTGGTTTCACTGATGGCCACTACATTGATGTTTAGTGACCTGAAGTCGTTGAGTAGATGGTCCTGTTTCCAAGGCAATCCCAGGCCACGTGCATTTATGCTGCCTCTTTGAAGCATGGCCATGCTAGAAAAAGGATAAAATGCGGAAAAAGTTACTTAGGGTGATGTGATTTTGCTGGTGAGGCCCGGGTGGTTTTTCCGTCCCCATGGTTAGGTGTGGATGCTTCCACGAGCAGTTCGGCGTACAGCCTTTTATAAATGTCTTTCCTGAAATGTCTTTCCTTCAGGATACTTGGCTTTTAGGGTTGTGTACGTCTGTTGTGATGTTTGGATAACTTTTATGTATTTTGGTGTGTTGTTTGTTGGTGTAATGAAATGGGCGTGTGCGATGTTTGTATGGTTACATATGTGCTCCATCAGTTCTGTGTTCGTGTTTATTGCCGTGTAATTTATTATGCTCTAGTGTTGCTGCTGTTGGGGTGTGCGGTCTGTGAGCTGTGTTTGTGAATTGGGTTATGTTTGTGATGGGGGTGTCTGTAAGAGTGGGGGGGGATGTTAGTGATGGGGATAATGTTGTTGTTGTTGTTGTTGTTTACGGTACTGGTGTGGCTGCTGCTGGGGGAGGTGTTTGTGCTTTTGTTTTCGAAAGTGTTTCCCCACTGGTCATACCTGCCAGTTTTTTTTTTGTGTTGATGTCAGTGCGGTCTTTTTTCTTTTTCTTTTTATATTGGATTTACCGACCATTCTCCATTTAGACTGTACGTCGTCCGCTTCTGCGCAGGACATATCTGACTGGTCAGATTAGGGCAGGGGCAAATGTTGCTGCTGTGATTAGTGCTGTTGTTACTGTTGCTGTTACTTTTTGTAGATTTTGTGGTCTCCGTCCTCTGCTGGCGCTTTTGCTCTTGTTGTTGTGTTGAAGGTGGCTGCAGCACTGCAGTTTTTCTTTGGTTTGCCTGGAGCAGAAGGCCTTTATGTGGCTTGTTTCGCCACAAATGTGGCATCTCGGCCTTCTGCCCTTTACTGCTACAAACAGTTTGGATCCTCCAGGGAGCTGTATAATGTCTGGACTATCTTGTGCGGTTGCGAAATATGCAAGCAACAAGAATTCCATCCCGGTACCCAACCAATTTTTTGTTTTTATTCTCTGGACTTTTAAAATGTTTATTTTGTCCTCTACGCCGTATAACATGATGCTGCCAGTAGGGAGATGTCCACTTCTAGAGGAACCTCCACCAATTTCACCTTAATAACCCTTCGACCGAGGTATGTGGAGATCATATGGATCTCCTCAGTCTTCAGGTTAATTGTGGCATTTTCTCTGGTCAGTTCTTTGGTTGTGAACCTAACCTCCACTGTACCAAATGCGTTGCCTCGGGCAACAAAAGATTTTTGATGCCACACAGGCCTCAGACATTTTTCTTAGGCCTGCGTAGCTCTTTCTATATTTTTTTTGCACTGATATACATCGGTATATCACAGTGCAATGTTTTGTTATCTCTAGCACCTCTTCTGGTATGTTGAGGTGGACAATCCTGCCACTCCTAGTTAGATGGGTTTCAGCACTAGCCAATTCCCCTTCTGTCAACTCCACATCCTCTGTTGGGCGACGCATTGAAGCGAAACCGCTTTGCGTCTGTTTAGAAAATGCTGACGTAATTGTCGATTTTCTTTTCTTTTTTCGCTGTTAAACACAGCTATTTGGCAGGAAAAATTAATTTTTGCTTGTTCATTATTATTGTTGTTGCTGTTGCTTTGGTTGGCTTTTGTGATGGTGGTGGTGGTGGTGGTAGTAGTGCTGCTGTTTTCCTCCGTTCTCTCCTTTATACTTTTGTTGGTGTTGGTGGTGGTGGTGGTGGTGATGTTATTGTTGTTGTTACAACAACAACTCCACTAGCATTACTACTTCCAACACCAACAGAAACAACAGTACATACTGACGCCACAAACACCAGCAACCCCACAGTCATTGACACAAACCACACGCAACTCATGTTACACACTTAAGAGACAACACAGACATCACATTAGCAGATTTTTCTTTCCAAAGCACAACACACCGCCAAACAACATACAAAATTTTAAAATCATACAACATCTATACAACACTCTAAATATCAATTTTCCTAATGTTGTTGGATGTTTTTCAAACACATACAGTAAATGACTTTATAAAACCCTCGTGGAAATACCCACACCAAGAACCAAGGGAGCCATCATACCAGACAGCAATGGTAAGTAGAGCTCTTCTCCGTCAAAAAAAATTGTTTTTAGCATGACGATCCTCAGAATAGGTTGCATAAATATCAGGGGTCTAGGGTTGCTTTGTAAACAAGGTCACCTTTTAAATGATCTGAGATCCCTTAGTGTAGACGTAGAAGCAATTAGTTAATCCAGACTATCCGACTCACGGGACCTTATCACCCTTTTCGGTGGATACGAGATTTTTCTATCTCCGTGTCGGGCGGGAGGGGTCGGTGACGGTACTGTGGTGCATTTTCGGAAAGGTCTGAATTTGAGAATAAAGGCAGTCTTCCTGGATCCGGAAGGTAAGTTTGAGGTCCTGGATATGAGCAGCAGTGACGGCGGGGCTTTCAGACTGGTGGCTGCCTATGCTCCCACAGGGGCAGAGCGGCCGGAGTACTTCAAGCGTCTGAAGGGTTTTCTGGGATCGTTTCGAACTTTAGTGTTAGTAGGGGACTGGAACGCTATCTTAACTGAACGTTTTGATTACGTGGGAGTATCTGATAGCAGATGAAGGTGCAGACGCCTCAAAAACCAGCTTAGACGTTTTCAACTGTCTGGCAGGTACCGTCTAGATATCCCCAATGTGCCAATATGGACTTGGACAAATCGCACAGGGTCATCTAGATCGTACCTAGATAGGGTATTCTGTAGGCCAGCGGATAAGGATAGTATAACTTGTCCACAATTTCATATAGTCGGCTACACAGCCACAAACTCGTGATCTGCTCGGTCAATTTAGGTAGGCTTCATAGACAAGTTACTGGAAGCTGAACACGTCGTTACCAGCGTGTCAAGTTTACAGAGACCGGATTAGCGTTTTAGTTAAGAGGTCGTTGACGGGCGCAATCGTCAAAAAACACTGGTGGTTTGCTCTTAAAAGGGCAATTAGAGTAGAATCTATTACGTTTAGCAAGGCATTAGCGTTAGAAAGAAATAGAATAAAGGGAGACTTAGTTATAAGCACAGGCATCGCAACGTATTGGCTGCGAGGTTGGCTCTCAACTAATTTTTCGACGCTAAACACGAAAGCTGCATTGTCAGATTCAAGGTATGTTCACTAAGATGCAAGGGAACGAAAACCGTTCGATGGGACCGAGTGGCGGAGGCAAAACGTGGCAATAAAGCCACCATTCGGTCTTTGGAGGACCAGAACGGGTGCAAGATGTTCGAACCAAAGCAGATGTGTACGGCCTTTCAGCAGCACTTTGCTCGACTGCTTGGAACAAGTGGCAGGACGGATAACATGGTGGACTTCGGTCTCTACCTGGACGGCCTGCTCCAACTCTCGACGAGCGAGGCGGAGTGCTGAGAAAGGCCGATAACAGCCACGGAAATACTAGAAGCGATGATGAGCTGTACGAAAGTCAGATCGCCGGGTTTGGGTGGTCTGCTCTACGAGCCAGACTTTCTTGCGAGCCTCTTAGCAGATGTTTACTGCAACTGGCAACAAAATGGGAGAATACCCACTTTTTTTGTCGAAGGGCGATGGCACTGCTGAGAAAGGACCCAAACAAGGGGGGCCGTTATAGAAAATGTCAGACCCATCACTCTGCTCAATTTTGTTGAAGATTTTGGCCAAGGTTTTAGCCAAGAGGCTTTCAAGGTTGGATCACTGCTTTGTACAGCGGCATCTGCTCAGTTGTGCGGGTGAATGGTCACCTGTCAGAGCCAATCAGCATCTTGCGATCGGTCCGCCAAGGGTGTCCTCTCTCCTCCCTTCTGTATGTGTTGACTTTTGAGCCATTACTGCTGACGTTTGAAGGCTTTGAGGGGTGTCCCGCGTTATCTAGGATATGGACGAAGTGTGTCTGCTTTCGCTGACGATGTCACCGTCATAGTGTCGAGCCACAGGCATATAAACCTGATTGGCGACACACTACGAGATTATGAAGCGATGACAGGAGGAAAAATTAACGCGGAAACGTAAGTGGGCTTGCAACTCGGCACCTGGAGAGGCAAGTCCATGCCACCCAATAGCCTTGTGGGACGCTGGACAGATGACCCGGTTAAATTGCTTGGGGTCTGGTTTGTTCTAGACTTCCATGTGGAGAGAAACTGGGACGAAGTGGCGAACAGGGTGGCCAAACTCACCCAAAAATGGACCGAGAGGAAGCTCTCCCTGAAAGGTCGAGTGGAGATGGCGAATGCATACATCGGATCTGTCATCTGTTACCGCTTGTCCGTCGTCCCTTGTCCCGTTTGCTGGTTGACCAAGCTGGTTCGCTTACTCTTCCGCTTTCTGTGGAAGGATCGCGCTCCACTGGACAGGCGCTCCATCTGCTGTCAACAGCCGCTGAATGGAGGCCTTGGAATACCGTTGTTGCTGATGTTCAGACATGCGCTCAGGCTACGGCATTTCCAGCGTTTCCTTGACGGTGAGCAGGTGTGGCCACTATGTGTCAGGCTTGCCTTTCCACAGCTCGTCCCTTTGACTGAGCTTCAAACTTGGATTAGGCGTCGACCGTGGAGGGACGCTTGGCACCTCGAGTGCCGTCAAACGATCACTGCCCTCTGCCAAGCGGGCAATGCGATCGGTGGTAGGTCTATTCTAGCGTTCTATAGAGGGCTAGTGGAAGGAAAGTGCGACGACGTTCTCGGGGAAACTCTGGGCGTCGACGAAGATCAACTGACCAGTCTGTTCCGGAGAACTTTCGGGCCAGGGCCTATGGATAATTTCCAGAAATCACTCGCCTGGCAGTGCTACTGAGGGGCTCTGCCTGTTCGAGATAAACATTACAGGCACGGAAGTGCCGTCGCCGGGCCATCCCAAGGTGCGCGCGGAGCGATGAAACCGTTTAGCACGCCCTCGTCCAGTGCCCGAGTATTGCTGACCTGTTGGTTTATGTCGAACACCTGCTATCGCGTGTAGGATGGATCCGGCTATCAGCTGAATCCATAGTGAAGATTGCCCCGCCGCTCTCCTTTGGCCGGGAGGAGCAGGCAGTTTTTATTTGTCTGGTTGCTGTAGCAAAAGAGGTCGTATGGTGGACACCGTTGAAAGGGCTAAAGACAGACATTTTCTTCTGTGGCCAAATCCTCATAAACTTCTTCAGTTTTCCCTTGAAGAGAAAAGTGAGGGTGGAGAGGGAAGTGTTGCCTTCTAGCAAGTTTTTTTAAAGGTGGGTGAATGTCGGAAAAATGGCCAGTGTGAAAGGACCGATTCTGAGTTTTCGCCTGTGAAAAATAAATGAAGGGCTCTTGCCCTGTTGATCAGGCACCCTTGACTTTTGTGGGGCATTTTTTTCCACGAGGACCTCAAAGCGCCTCCCCTATTGGTAGTTTTAATTTGTTCCTTTTTTATTGTTATTTATTGTTTACACGATGTAAAACCCTCTGTCACGTTTTGTGTTGTTTCTTTGTTTGTGTCATGTCATTTAATGATGTTTTATGTAGGCCCTTGTGGCTAATAAAAGAATGAGCTATTATTTTTGTTGCTGCTGCTGCTGCTAAAGCTGCTGCTGCTGCTGCTAAAGCTGTCATTGTATTTTAAGAACTGGCTGTTCTTTTTTTCCGGATGACCGGCTTTTCCTTTTCGCGAACGAACAATTCTCGTTCGCCATCTTTTTTTAATGAGAGGCGTCTTAGCCTAAACAAAAGACAAAAATAGCCCCTAAGGGCTACATATGGAGAAGAACTAACCGGTTCCCCAAGGTCCTGGTTAGTTTATCTATGCAACGATAACAAATGTACAAAGTATAACAATAGGGTAACAAAGTGAATAGCAACAAACTTATGGGGCGATGTGCATCACGTGTCTGTGGAATAATAATAATAATAATAATAATAATAATAATAATAATAATAATAATAATAATAATAATAATAATATTGTGGGACTTCCCTATCCAAACGGACAAGAAACTATGCAAAATATTGTGGGACTTTCCTATCCAAACGGACAAGAAACTAGAAAGCAATAGATCAGTTATTACGTTAATAGACAAGAAAGAACGAAGCATGCCCGTTCGACCCTCGCATCGTAAAGAAATGAGGACGAAAAGCCAAAAAAATACAACCCCCTTAAGTTTGAAATTGCGAGAATTTGGAGAATGAAAACGGTAAAAGTGGTGCCTATAATAATAGATGCATTGGGAAATGTAAGCAAAGACATAGAGAAATCGTTGAAGGAAATTGGAATACAGTGTCCCGTGGAACTATTGGGGACAGGAAAAATTATCAGGAGGGTTCTTGAAAACTTACGGAAAGCATGTGGATACTTAAAGTTACAGGTAGTAACCCGTTAACCACAAAATCTTACCAGGAATAAGATCGAACCTGTGCCAAACCAATGATAATAATAATAATTTCTATACTAGGCACGAAGGCCTGCAATTTTGTGGAAGGGGAGTAGTCGATTTTATCGACCCCAGTTCGTAACTGGTACTCACTTTATCGACCCCGGAAGGA
>JAOPUL010349837.1:0-11915 GCA_027564515.1 Octopus rubescens | reverse complement strand
ACCCTTATTTTCCTCTTCAAGTGAAACCTGAAGAAGTTGATGAGGGATTGTCCGAAGAGAAAAGTGTTTGTCTTCAGTCCCTTTAATCTTGACCACCACACCACCTCTTTCGCTATGGCCACCAGACATATAAAAACTGCCTGCCGGTGGCAACCTAAAAACACACCTCTTGAATGTGTGAAAATGTCTAACGATGACTATACAAACAACGACGTTAACGAGACAGAAAGCAAAAGTGAAGGTGCTGCGTTTGGTAGGTGTTCTACTGCTCCGCAGGGTAGACACGACCGTCAGAAAAAAAACTGCGTGGAGGGTGTGGGATAAAAAGATAAATTCTGTTGTCATGGAGGACCATTACTGGAGCAACCCAATTGATGAAAATGGAGCCCAAAACAGAGGATATAGACAGAGGATGTTCCGAGAGTGGTCTGAGAGAGGTCTGTTTGAAACAACGGAGCAGCGACTGAGTGACCAGGCTAGAGCAATCCACAAAAACCAATGGTTAACTGAGCACGAAGTCCAAATTGAAGAACCAACTGAAAATGAACATAATGAACATAATGAACATGGGCGATGAAGCTACAGGAGGGAAAGGTAGAAATGAAATTCTTCCTGAAACCGACCTTGCATTAACTGACATAACATTAATATAACAATTAAGCAACGAAGAACAACAAACTTTGAAAGAGAGAGTTTTCAGAAAATAAGAACTTTAAGAAGATCGACCGAGGAAAATTGAAATCAATAGTGGATAGAATAAATAAGATAATCGATCATGTGGAGATAACGAATATTACAGGTATAAATGATCTTATGAAGGCAGTCAGTAAGATAGGTAGCAAAAGTGATTGGAATGAAGACACAAAAGGTAAGAGACATGATGAACCATGGTGGAAAAGAAGAATCAAAGATTCAATGAAAGTACTCAAAAGAGATATCAACTTATTGGAGAGACAAAAAAGTAATCAGCTGACTTCAACAGGAAAGTACAAATACAAGATCAAGAAAAAGAGATTAGGTAGAGTTCTGGAAGAATTAAAACAGAGACTGGTGGCTAAAGCAGCCAACGTCAAGAAGTATGAAAAACGAGTGAAGCGGTTCAGGCAGAATAGACTTTTCCAGTTAGACCAAAAGAAGCTATACCAGGAACTAAATGACGGAAACCGACAAGAAGATGTAATCCCAAATTCAGAGGAAAGTAAGAGATTTTGGAGTAAATTCTGGAGTAGTAGAATGACACATTAATTCTAAATAATCTTCATTGGAGACAAACAATTTTTCCTTTGAGTGCCAGAAAATATGGAGTAAGATATTGTGTAAAATATATCTGTATAATAATAATAATAATAATAATAATAATATTTTTTTTTTTTTTTTTTCTCTCCACAATTTTATTCCATCCTAAAAACAAACAATTTTAATGTGTTTAGTTTAATGGCCTACCAATTTATACAAAGCGTTTCTCTGCCCTAGGAGTCGGGAAAACTCTCGGCAAGAAATTGGAATCATAATTGAAAGATAAAGAAAAACTCGTATAATAATAATAATATTAATAATAATAATAATAATAATAAAAATAATAATAATTTGTTCCATTCACATGGTCATTTCCATATGTATTTATCATTAGGGTTCCTTGTGCCGGCTGATTTCAGTAAGTACTGAAATTCAGAAATAGCATAACTACATCGGGGGACTGAATTTTTGGCTAGAGTTGAAGTTGTACTTGTCGAGGACAGAGGTGAATCTTTTCAGGTAGGGTTCAAAGTCTATGTTTGTTTTACTGTGTTAGGGGAGAGTTATGAAGGATGGACAAAAGAGAGGGTGGTGAGTGAGTGAGAGAGACAGTAAGAGAAATATCACTAAGAGAGGGGTGAGTGAAGATGACTAGTGAGAAGCTGAGGCTAGGAGGAACAAAACAAAGAAAAATCTCACTCAGAGAGAATGGGAGATGTAGAAAATGTCTAATACTTACAGATATTTAACAGTTGGAGGTATCGGGTGTGGGACCGAAGCTAGTCCGCGAGATGAACAATTTATATTTGTCTCAAATGTTTTGCAGGTGCATGCATTGCAAATGACTGAAGCAGCATGAGTCTCTAAAAATAATCTCATATATAGTACCAACACAAATGTCAATTGAATATTCCATATGGATTGAAGATACATATTTTCAGACGTAGATTAATCTGTAAAAGAAGAAAATACAAAATATGAGAGATTTCAATGTTATTTCTTTCCCATTGCAAATTCTACGAAGGACAAAGATTGCCCCCTGTTCCATGAGATGAAATTATCTTTGACTTCACTTACTTTCAGTTTAATATTAAAAGTTACAAAACTGAATTCAATGATAATTCAATGTGGAGAACATAATAATTATAGATTATAGCTTTAATGAGTGATAATGTCGAATAAAAACTGAACATCAATAGCTCTTGCACACACGCACACACACACTTATTATACATGCGTGCGTGCGTGTGGTGGGGGAGGGGAGAGAGTAATGTTCTTGGTATTCTTGTTGCTTTGCTTTCCATCAATATTTCGTCTCCCTTCGGATTCATTGGGGATATTTTGTGAAGTTTTTAAAACTGACCAACTTCCTATCAACGGCTTCACATATCCTACATAATTATTAATATTATTAGAACCATGTATACTTCCTTTCTTTATTTGCTATATACCGTGTATACACCACCACCACTCTTTTATCAGTATGTAAACCCCACACATTACTTTCGTCTTTGTATTATCGCCCTCATCCGTCATCCTGGTGGTAAATAAAATAGATAAATATTATCATTATCATCATCATTCTTCTTCTTATTCTTATTCTTATTCTTATTCTTCTTCTTATTATTATTCTTATTATTATTCTTATTATTATTATTATTATCATTATTATTATTATTATGGCCGTCAACTTGGCAAACCTCGTTTGACCTCGCTCCGTAAATTTTGTGAACAAAATCACCGACAACATTTGTGTACACTTCAAAAATTAGTACCATTGTGGATAACAAATTATTTGCTGTCGACTGGTGAGTTTCTTTTCCTGTTTTGTCCCCAAGTTTGGGGGACACGTCGGTTTAATCTTCGTCCATTGAAAATTTATTTCGTTTTCTCTCCATCATGGAGAAAAAAATGCATGAATGCGATAACGCTTGAATGTGAGAGAGGGGTAGAAAGTATGGAGCGTCAACATATGACAGTGCGAGAGGGTGTCAGTGCAACGCGCTTTATCCCTCAGTTAAATCAAGCAGACGATAAATTTGTTTTTGACAAAAATAATGTTAAAAGTGTTGATATGGATAATTTTTTCAAGAAAAACACTTGAAAGATGTTTAAGTTAGCAAAAACAAGTATAGCAATAACAAAATCACTGTTTATCAAAATAAACAAAATGTAAACAATCCCACAGATATCGAAAACGAGTTGACAAATGACATCAACACTTCGAAGACTTTGTTGGATGCAGAAGAAAAAAAAACAACAACAACAACAACAACAACAGAAACAACAACAACAACAACAACAACAAGAACAGAAACAACAACAACAACAACAACAACAACAATAACAACACCAGTAGCGATGACAATGACGACATAAAATCTAACCTACAAGCCAATAGAATGGCTTGGAAAAACACTAGTGTCTCCTTCGCTAGTGCCACCTCTCTTCAGAGAATGCCAATCTCTGAAGAGGAAATATAAAATGCCCGACAGTTAGTCGAACGAAATGAACTAACTGTCAATCTGAAAAATCCTCCTCAAACGATCCAAAATACGGTACGTCGCACAGTAACGTACCGTATAATTAGATTAAAGTCATGAAAAGTAGAAAGAGCCACTGAGGCTCATATAAAAAAAAAACATTAGGTTCCGTTTGGAACCAAAAAGAATACATTCAAAGAGGAAGGCGTTATGGAACGGTTGAATTGAGGTTTTCGACAGAAGATGAAGCGAAAACTCACTCTCTCAAACCCCTGAAAAGTAAAGATCTGCTATTGGTTCCATCACATTGCGGCCAGAGACTGGCTAAAATTGTGATTAAACAGGTACCACCAGAAATAGCCATTCCTTGGATAATTGCTGCGGTCACTATAGACATCGAGGAGAACACTAAAATCCTCGAAGTCTATCAGAAAACAAAACTGAACAGGGATCACAATAGAAATTCTGATCCAAACCACACAAATGAACGTAGATGCTATCCCAGACCAAGTACATCTACCAGGAAGCATCATCATACCCGTTAGAGTGGAAGGAAGGAAGGCCAAGTGCCACATCTGGCTTTCGACCACTCACCTAAAAGCCTTCTGCCCCAAATTGAGGGAGAAAGAGAAAAGACCACCTCTTCTCCCAGCACCCAAGAACTTTCCCACGACAGCACCAATACCAACAGCAACATTAACCGAGCTAACACCATCTCCCACCATACCAACAACAGCACCATCATCAACAACAACAACGGCATTAAGCACGACAACACCGATTCCCACCATACCAGCAACAAATTCCTCCAAATACTTCTCAACGCCAGAAGAATTTCCACTTCGCAATTCAGAGGAGTGGAAGACAAAAAGAAGAAGGGAGCATAGGTGAAAGAACAAACCAGCAGAGAAAGAACAATCTTCATCCCCGCAAGCGGTGGAGAGACCAGAAGTGAAAACCCCAAAAACGAAAAATGCCGAAAGCAAATACTGCACCCTCCAACACTACTACAAACGCCTAAAACACTACCTCAACCAGCAGCACCACAAACACAACCAATTCCACATAAACAACAACAACAGCAACAACAACCGCAGCAGCAGCAAATACAAGGTAAAGATAGTATCATTATAAACTACATAGCAATTAATTCAAGAAACGCCGATCTCATGAGTTACATAAAAACACACACTAACATAACACAAACAGATTTCATAACACCCACAATCTCCATACCAACACACATACAAATCATTCGAACATCACAAGACACATACACACGACTAAAATCCAATTTCCCACAGGAAATTGGCGATTTTCAGAGGAATATCACCAAGCGAATACTTGGTGATTTGATGGTAGAAACACCCCAATCAAACCTGAGGGACGGACAAACCGCCCCACCAGACAAAGCCAAGTAAGTTTTCATTTTCTTCCAATAACAAGGTCATGCTCAGAATGGGCAGCGTGAATGCACGCTGGAAAATAAGGGTGGAGAAGGAAGTTTTGCCTTCTAGCCATTTTGCCAAAAGGTGGATGAAGGTGGCGAGAATGGTGCGAGTGAACGGGCCTGCCCTGAGCATACGCCTGTAATCGGAGAAAAGGAAATGAGATAAGGTATCTGTCCTGGAAGTGAGGGCACCCTTGGTTTTATGGGTTTTTTTCCATGAGCTGCTCTCGAACGTTTCCTCCTTATTTGAGGATTACACATTGTTAGAATAATTTTTTGGGACGGTAAACGTGTTTACACGCAAAACCCACACACCCTAATATCAGCAAACACTAACACACATACACACACATTTTTGTTTGTCCTGTATTGTCCATAATGTTTTTCTTGATGTTAACCCTTTGTAGTCAATAAAGAAACCATTATTATTATTATTATTATTATTATTATTATTAGTATTATTATTATTATTATTATTCGTTCGAAAGTAATCCACGCGTTTGTCTACGCGTAAGATTTTTGTCCTTAATATTATCTCCAAAAGTTGTTTATTGATTATTTTGTTGCAAAACTTTGCAGATGTTTCGCTGCTTTTGCTGTTTGTGCCCCTCTGGGGGCTCAAATTCGAAGGAAAAGAAATTTAATTGGTTTGAAAACATATTTTTTAAAAACAAATATGACGAAGCTAGCCTTGACGAAAACATGGAAGAGGATGTAAGAGGCACCACAGATAGAGAGTTGCAAGATATGGTAGTGTCCTCTGCCTACTACCCACAAATAGAAGGGGAGTCGTTCACCCACCAGTTTCAGAGTCCAGTGGAACAACTCACTAAGTCAACAAACAACAGCACCAGATTTGGGGATAATTCGAATTACGAAGTTAAATTACCGGCAGTCAAATAAAACATGCCAAAGACGGCAATTAGCAGAAGTAGAGAGTCTACAAAGACATGCTCCGACACCACCACCACCACCACCACTACAACGAATAATAGTCTTCTAAGTAACGACAACAATAAGAAAAAAAAACTTTGCAGAAACAGCTGCGAAACGCAAAGAGCTTTTCAATATGGACCTGCTTGAGAAAAACATTTGTCTGGCTGAGGCAGCTAAACTCATCAGACTAGAGAAAGCGCGGGTGGACATTGCCATCCCCTACGTAATGTTGGCAGAGGCACAAAAAAACAACAAAAAACTGTCCAATGTAAAAGTATCTCCACGAGGAAACAAAGCGACCGGAGATGGCTAGTCAGGCATACGTAGAAGGAGCGCTGGAAGAGATAATGCCCGACATTCAGCACGTATGGAGAACAAAACAGTTTGTAGGCATTACAGTGCTCTTTATGTTGGACGTTCTGGCTGCCAAACACCCTGTCGTTCCCTGTCGGAGTGGAAAATATGTGATCCAACCATCCTATTTAGGAAGGAGGATGGTGCACATAAAGACAGCGGGAATTCCATCGGATGTAAATCTATGGTGGATTTTAGCGTGAATTTTATTGGAAGGGAGTAACAGAAAAAGACCCGACGCGAATATTGATTTGAGACCAGTGTGGAGCTGCTACTCTACATTAAGACAGACGCGATCCATAAGATCCCAGACCTCATTCGCCTTCCAGGAAGGGAAGAGCTGCACGTCACGGTTGAGAGTAGAAGGTCACAGTGCCACCTGTGTGGAGAGACATGCCACTTCAGAGCTTTTTGTCCATAAACAGAAGAGAGGGAACCGTGAAATTCCTTTACTGATAACTCCAGGTCCCCAAAAGCCTCAACAACCAAACCAGCGACGATCAGCAACAAATCAGCTCCAACTCCGTCAACAACGGCATCTGAAACAACTGGAGCGGCGAAACCAGTAAGTGCCGAAAGATCACCATCACCAGCAACAACATCAACCCAAACAACATTTAAGTATGCCCGCTCTAAATCGCAGTACTGACACCGCGCAGGAATTGACGGCAGTTATGTTATTTTTTCCAGTTAGTTTTGATTTAAGAATCAAACATAATCGTCTCATATACTATTTCTTCTGTAGATTATTCATTTCCTTTTCTTTTATTCTGTCAGTCTCTAGGATGCCAAGGTACTTATACCCACTCTTTTCAATATCCTTCATGACACTTCCGTCTGGCAGTTCTATCCATTCGGTTTTCACAACCTTTCGTCTTTGAAGTATCAGGACTCCACATTTCTTTATCCCAAGCCTCATTCCTATGTCATCACTGGACATATGTACTGTTTTTTATAAATGAGTATACCTGCGCTTGGTTCTTTCCAAACAACATCAAGTCATCCATGAACAACAGATGGTTGGTTTTAAGGCTTAGACGTACCCACACATAGCCAAGGTCAGTCTTTCTCAGTAGAATAGACAATGGAATTTGCACATTACAAACATTTCTATTTTATGTTTGACTATTGTTTTGTATTTGTACAAGTTGACTCCAAGTGTCACCCAAAGACCTCAAGAGACATCAGATTAGAAGAACAATTTTCTGTTATGACTAGGGTGTCATATATTTGGTTTTGCATAAATTATTGTTCTGGAGAATGTTTAAGGGAACCTAATAAAATGAATATAAGTTTGTTTTGAAATTTGAAATTACATAGACTATTTTACGTATTATTATTATTGGTTTGACACAGGTTTAGTCTTATTCCTTGTAGGATTTTTGTGGGTGGCAGATTACTACCTTCAAACTTAGGTATCCACAAGCTTTGAATAGTCTTTCAATAGTCTTAGAGACCTCCTGATAATCTTTCCTGTCCCCAAACATTCTGTAGGAGTTCCACAAGATACTATATTCCAATCTCCTTCAACCATTTGTCTATATCTTTGCTTACCGTTCCCAATTCACCTAATATTATAGTTAAACCTTTACAGTTTTCATACTCCAAATTCTCGCAATTTCAAACTTTAGGGGGTTGTATTCTTATATACATTTTCCCTCAAGTTCGTTTTTATCGCTTGATCTTGAGCTGCTATAATCAGGATCTGCATCTCTTTTCAATTGCCCTTTTTTATAACCAAGGTCAGGTTTTTGTTCCACAAACTTCCTCAGTGGCTTTCCAAAATTGGCCATGTAATGGTTTCTCTTCAATCTCTCTAGCGTGATTTCTTTTAATTTCATTTATGTATTTTACTCTTTTCCTACACTTCGTCACCTGTTCCTTATTCACTGTCTTTAGTAGTTTTTCTGTGCTGTTCTAAATATTTGAGTACGTTTATCTCTCCCTCTGCATACACCCTTCCACAGCAATTAGGCCTCATCCACCCTTGTTTCTCTTTACGAATAGACGGTTTGTGTCAGCTTTCAGATGATGAGCTCCATACATTTTCAAGAGCTTTCTGGTTTTTATATCAAGCTTGAGTATGTCGTTTTTGGTCCAGTCTTCAATTCCTACTCCATATCCGATTACATGTACTGCTCTTGTATTCATTGCTTCGATGACATTCCTTACATTCAGCTTTGATTGTAACAATTTTCTCACTCACCTTGTATATTCCCTACTGATACTTTGTTTCTTTTCTTCGTGCTTAATTTCATCTGCTTCTAGCAACCCCAAGTACTTGTACCACTGTCCTTTTTCGACCGCTTTCCTTATTTGCCCATTTGGCATTTCAATTCCCTTGCTCCCTTCAAATCTTCTTCGTTTCATTTTCAACTTAGCGCACTTATCGAGCCCCAAATACTTACCTACATCATTTGAACAAATGCGAACTTATATCGTACATACAAAGGATATGGTATATTTGCACATATACTCTTACCAAATCGTAAGCTATTCTAATTTTCCGCATTATCAAAGTGAGCGGTATCATGACCAATACAAATAGCAACGGGGAGGGGCTATCACCTTGAAATATTCCACGCCTGATGTTCCCTTTTCCAAGTCACTGTTTTCCTCCAATTAATTCAGTATTCCAATGTTTCATACTTTCATTTACTATTTTCTTCATATTTTCTGTCACTCCAAACATGCTCATTGTTTAACTTCACCAGCTGTGCGGTACCATGTCATACAGTTTTCTATTATCTAACCTTGCTATATTTAGTCACGTCAATCGTCATTTACAATGTCTGATTATCATTTTATCAACTAATAATTGGTCTGTTGTGGTCATATTTTATTCCGTGGATCCTTTTTTGTTCTTTTGGAAGTAGATTGTAATTTTCCAGGTAGTTATATAATCGTTCCGTCAAGATACTGGTCATGAACTTCCACATAAGTGGTAAATATTTTATAGGTCGAAACTTTGATACTCAGTTACCTTTCAAGGGGTCTTTGAGGCGTAGCAGCGTTCTTCCACTTGTCATCCAGGTAAGAACATGACCCTGTTGCAGACAATCATCCTGTTGTGAAGCGATCCTTTCATGCAACTGTATAAAATTCTTCAGCCAATATCCTTGCTCACCATCTTGGCCAGGTCCTTTCCAATTTGCTAATTTTTTTATCTTCAGTTTCACTGTATATATATAAATTCTGACGTTATTTTCTCTTGGTACCTTTGCCGTTTGTTTTTCCAGCTGTGTTAACACTTTGCTCTTTCGTTGTGTCTCCCCGGTATGTTCCACAGTTCTCCCCGAAATAATTTGATTTCTTCCGCATTTGGAATCAAATCCTGATACTGATCCCCCTCTTCAAACAGACGCCTTCTATTTGATTGGAACACTCTGTTCGGTTCCAAACCTTTTTGCATCTAGCAGCATATCTTTTAAATTTGAGCGTTAATGCTGTCACCCTTTGTGACAATTCCTCATGTAATCTTTGCTTCCCCCATACTTCTAACTTGTATTGTCCATTCAATTTTCTGGTTACTAACTCATTTCCTGAACTCTCTCCCCTTTTATCCCATTTAATTGCTCCAGTTCTTTCCGTGTCTTTTTCCAGCTTCATTTGTATTCTTTTCCTCCAGTTTGATTCTTTCTTTTCTTCGCCTTTCATTTATTCAGTATTCCGCTTGTATCGTAATACATCAGCTACAACATTAGCAGCAGATATGATTAGCTGGGTTGTTTGACTGATATTTTCTGTTTTAATCAATCTCAAAATGTCATTTACTTTATCTGTGTCTCTCCTTACTTTGCCTCTGTCCATATATCTTACATTTAGTGGTACTTCATTATTCCCATCATACATTTTACCTCGCAGTATTTCTAGGATCTCCTTCTCTTCCTCATTCAAATCGTGTGCAGCATTTCCTGTCATTTCTCCAACTAGGTTACCTTCACTATTTACTTCCTCAGTATTCCCAGGCACATAGGGAGTTCCTTCTTTTTCATATTCTTCATCTCTTATCCCTTCATTATCACATTCTCCTATACTGTTTCACCCTCTTTCTGCTCTCTTTCTATTCTTATCTGAATTTCTTCAGCCTCTAATCCTGTAACCCAGCCACTCATAGGGGTTGCCCTTGCCTGATCTTTCAAATCCTGGACGGATGCTTCAATCCCATATTCTCTTCATTCGTTTCATGAATCCCCTTTATTTGGCCAACTTCTAAGCCAGCATTCAATAACAATGTTATTTATCTCTTTTTTCCATTTCATTGTCCCTCTTCTTTTGCACCTCTGACTTCAATTTTGGCCCTGAGCAACTGCTGGATGATGACCTGCGGGAGCTTGATCAGACACTCCTTGACTGCCGTGCATGACATCTTCACTGTTCCCAGTTCCGGTCCCGTTTTCGCAGTTGTGATTAATATTTGATTTTGAGATCACTCATTTAGAGGTAGCATATGTAAGATTATGCAATCACTACTATTTTTATCGTGACACCATCACTAGGTGGGTAGCTAACCAAGGGTCAGAGAGTCCCTACCTACCCTCATATACAATGTTTCCAGTTCATTCATGCCGCTATTTAATGCTTTTGTATTTGACATTTTCATTCTTGAAGATTCTGGTTATGAGGTGACACCACCACCGGTGTTTTTATTGAGGCACCATCTCTAGAGGTGTTTTCGGTCAAGGCTAAAGAGACACCCTCATCCCATGGGACAGACTTAACCCCGCGGTAGGCATAGAGGAACTACACTTAGCCCAACGATTACCTGAAGATTATTTTGGGTTAAGGGTAGTCTCATTCTTTCCTAATCTAGGCATGACAACCAGATGCAATTTAGTGCCGTGCCCGCGATTTATTATTATTAAGAGTAATTATTTGTATCGTTATTTGTCAGTGGTGGCTGTAGCACTGTTGCAAGTTGTATTTTTCTATTGTCGTTATTATCTTTCCCCTTATTTTCAATGTTCTAGGTAAATTTGTTATTTCCTGTGGTCATGGTGACTTTGTTGTCGCTGTAGTTCTTATTTCTATGTTCGTTTCAGCTTCTGTTGTGGTTGATTTCCTCCTTGTAGTGACTGGGCTGGTACAGTAGCCGTTCTCCTTATTATTATTGTTTAGAAACTCTTCTAAAGGAAATAGACTGTTGCTATCCAGCCTGGTAGTTTTGCTGGTGTTATCTATATGGGGAATACGTTCTGTGGGGTGGAATGGAAGTGGATATTGGTTTTGGTTTGCATATGCCAAAAGCATAGAGACTTAGCTTGGTCGACGAGCCTTATTTCTGTTCTGAGAGCTAAGCTACTGCTGCTGCAAGGTGTAGGAGTGGAGGAGGGGATGTTGAGTCTAAAGAGGTGATACTCTTAAAGTTTGTTCGATTTGTATTATTATTATTATTATTATTATTATTATAAAGGTGTCGCACAGTACCCAATATTGTGATGTTGTAGATAATATTG
>JAOPUL010346787.1:0-11933 GCA_027564515.1 Octopus rubescens | reverse complement strand
ACATTTTTATGTTTCAGGTTTTATATGTGACTGTTTAATCACGCTACGTACAAAACAAGCCTTGGAACCGTCCGAATTTCAAAGAGGCCGTATTGTGGGTCAATCTGAAGGTGGACTTGCTCAGTGTAAAATCGCAGGATACATTTGGATCCTGCTTTCTACAGTGATTGTGCAATTCACCAGACAGGGGAAGAAGTCCACATCACCTCGCCCAGTTCGACCAGGGTTCTCTGAGAAGACCCTTCACTTTGTTCAGAGAAGTGTGGAGGATAATCCTCATTGCAAGGGCTCTGACATAGCAGAACAAATTAATGTCAATCCCGGAACCACTGTCAGGTATCTCCACAAACCTGGCTACTATGGCAGAGCAGCAAGAAGGAAGCCTCTTCTTCGACCAGCCAATATAAAGCGGAGAAAAGATTGAGACAGTGAGATGGTGAAGATGCCACTAGCATTTTGAGACACTCTCATATTCTCTGATGAATGCAGATTTGTTGTATTTTCTGACAGTGGTCGAGTGTGGGTCTGGAGACTGTGATCAAGAATTTGACATGAAAAGATTACAGCTAACAATGAAACATGACAGCTATTCTGTGATGGTCTGGGGAGCAATTTGGAGCAATGGTTGATCAGAGCTGGTGGATTGTGAGGGAAAAATAAACTCAGATAAATATGTGTCCATAATGCAGAAAGGACTCCTTCCAATCTTCTCCAGTGGTGAAATGATTAACAAAGACTCTATATTTATTGTAGATGGAGCTCCTTGTCACACGGCTAAAAAGACACAAGATTGGTTGGAAGAGAATTGCATTAAAAAGCTTCCATGGCTACGCCAGTCACCAGATATGGACCCTATTGAACACCTCTAGGGCATATTGGACAGGACATTTCGTAAAAAGAACAAGAAAGCATCCTCAAAGCCAGATCTTTTGAGATTACTGCATGAAATTTGGCAAGAAATTCCTCAAGAGAATATTCTTCATCTGATCAGTAGCATGTCTAATAGGGCCCTTGCATTGAAAAATGCAATGGGCATATCTACTAAATGTTAGATATTCACATTGTAATAATTAATAAAGAATTTGAATGTATAATTTCAAATTTGAATATATTTTAACAATTATAAAGGTGTCTATTTACTTCTGCCATGTGTGTGTGTGTGTGTGTATATATATATATTATCTTATTATCTTCGAAATGCATTCTTCAGTATTCAAGTAATTCAAAATTGGTTGGCTTAAGTACTGTCAATTAGAATTGCATCAGATGAAACATATTCTTCTCCAAGGCATTAACAAGAGAAAAGAAATAGTATGGAACAGAGTATTAACCCTTTAGCATTCAAAGCGGCCATATCCGGCCAAAATATTCTGCCTGGTTTATGTTCCAACTGGCCAGATCTGGCCTCCCATACCTACCTTATAATGCCATTTTTATAATAAACAATTGTGTCATCAAAATCTTGAAGCTATAAGACAATTCATGATTAATTCAAAACAATGTGAATAAATAAGCATTACATTTGACAGAGTAATCTGAATGCTAAAGGGTTAAACAGAAAATGATAATTAAAAAAAAATTAGATTAACTTAAGCCCAATAATGCAATATGCACAGCTCACTCTCTGTTACTTTTAATTAATTTGGCTTTGGAAACTAGTTTTGCTCATACCTGAAAAAAAAAGAATGATGTTTCATTAATTCGTTCATTCATTCATTCATTTCATCATCATCATTTATCGTCTGTTTTCCATGCTGGCATAGGTTGGATAGTTTGACTGGAGCTGGCAAGCCAGAGAGCTGCACCACATTCCAGTCTGTTTTGGCTTGGTTTCTCTGGCTGGATGCCCTTCCTAACGCCAATGACTTTACAGTGTGTTCTGGGTGCTTTACACATGCCACCAGCACGAGCACCTTTACATGGCACTGACACGGGTGCTTTTCATGTGGGACCGGCATGAGTGCTTTTTATGTGGCACTGGCACAGGACTCTTGCAGGGGATTCTCTTTACCAGGGGATGCGGCCTTAATACTTCTGCTGTGGATGGTGGGTCTTCTTGAGTACAGCAAGGTGCCAGGTATCTTGGTCCTTTGTCATCTCGTCTGAAAGGTTCAGTGTTCTGAGGTCATCCTTCAGTACTTTGTTCCAAGTTTTCCTGGGTCACCCACTTCCACAAGTTCCATCCACTTTGAATGAACGGCACTTCTTTATGGAGCTGTCAGCCTACATCTGCATCAGATGACCAAACCAGCGCAGTCTTCTCTCTTGCTCACTGCATCTAATTCATCTTATGCCTAACTTCTCTCTCAATACACTAACACTCTGTCACACATGCACACTTACATTACACATCCATCAGAGCATACTAGCCTCATTTCTCTCTAGCCTTCACATGTCCTCTGCATTCAGGGCCTACGTCTCACTACCATGAAGAATAACAGTTCATATGCATGCATCATACAATCTTCCTGTCACTCGGAGAGAAATCTTTGGTTGCCAACAGAGGTAAAAGCTCTCTGAATTTTCTCCATCCTATTCTTAATCTGGCTATTACACTCTCCGTACATCCCCCCCTTACATTCTCCCCTTCTAATTTGGTCCCCTAGGTAGATGAGCCTCCGGTGCATTTGCGAAAATCTGTTTCCTGAGTGTCTGTGGTTTTATGGCTCCTGTGCATCTTCTACATACAAACACTACTTTCTCTGATAACCTTCCTATTATTCCACTGCACCTCTTGTGTGTCCATAGCTTACACTGGGTTTACCGTATGGAATTCCTGCCTACACCTTACCTACAAATCGAGCAGGGCCACTTACCTGAAGCGGTTAGGGTCCTGTCTGTTTACTTGCTTACTAAGATCTTAGTCTTTGCTAAGTTAACCTTAAGGCTCTTAGATTCCAGGTTTTGCTTCCACACCAAGAATTTCTTTTCTAGCTCTGATATAGAATCTGCTATGAGGGCAAGATCATCAGCATATAGTAGTTCCCAGGATCTGCCAGTCTTGTATTCCTCTGTTATGGCCTGGAGGACAATGATGAAAAGTAGAGGACTGAGCCTTGATGAACGCCTACCTGTACACCAAATTCTTCACTGTACTCATTAATTCTCACCTTACTGACAGTGCTCTGTACAGCTTCCACAAGCCCATCTACTCCTAGCCTACTCAGAGCCCACCATATCACACAGCGGGGAACTCTATTGAAGGTTTTCTCTAGATCAACAAATGCTAGGTATAATGGTTTATTCTTAGCTAAGTACTTCTCTTGCAGTTGCCTGACTATGAAAATAGCATCAGTAGTGCTGCTCCCCGAGGTAAAGCCAAACTGCATTTCATCTAGTCTAATTCTGCTCCTGATTAATTGGGTTATAAATCTCTCTGTAATTTTCATCACCTATTCCAGAAGTTTGATGCCTCTATAATTGTTTTTATCTAAGATATCTCCCTTACTCTTGTAACAAGTAACAATAATGCTGCTACACCAGTCACTGGGTATCACGCCTTCCTGATTAACTATGCAGGTGACTAGTATGTATCCTACATTACTAGATATTTTGAGCATCTCAGCAGTGATTCCAGATGGACCAGAGGCTTTCCCTATTTTCTATCTTTAATTGCCTTATCTACCATACTGCTGTCCATTAGGATAGCTAGTCACTCTGTTGGGTTCACATGAGGGAAACTCCCTTTATTCCATTCATTCTCCACATTCAATAGCCTTGCATAGTAACTCTTCCACACCTCTTTCTTGTCCACATCACTAAGTAGAAGACACTTGCCCATACCATTATCCATCCGCACACATTCTCTCCCACAATATCTCTATTCTTTCTGACACTGTCTCGCAATCCAGAACATCTCAAATCTCTGATCTTCACGCTGCAGGACATTGGCAAACCTCTTCCTTTCTGTTTCTGCCTTAACTAGGTACACCTGACATCTAGCTTCCCTTTTAACTTTCTGATAAGTGATCAGATGGTTGTCGGGTTTCCTGTAATTGGTGTTGCAGACCAGTAAGCCATGAGCATCACAAAACTCCAGCAGTCTTTTCCCCTCCTCATTTCTGGAGCCAAAGCCATACCCTCCATGCACACCCTGGAATCCATCAGGGTGTCTTCCAACATATCCATTGAAGTCCCCTGCCACGATGAGTATATCGTTGTCTTTCGTCTTCGAAAAGGGATTCATAGAAGTGGTCCTTTTGAGAATCTGCAAGTTCGGTGTGGGGAGCATATGCAGAGATAAATGACACTGTTACATCAAACAAGACTATTCTTAGCTTAATAATCCTATCAGATATCCTGACTACCTCAATCACCTTGTCCACCTATTTCTCTGCTAGTATAATACCTACGCCACCTAGACCGTCATTGTTGCCTACCCAGAAAAATGTATAACTATGTCTCTTGCCCATAAGCAGTCTAGCTGAGGCTCCCCTCCAATGAACCTCTTGTACACAGCATACATCTACCTGGCTCCGCTCAAGCATTTCAACTATCTCTCCAGACCTACCTTTCATTGTGGCAGCTCTGAGCTTGTAGAACTGGGAAGAAGATTGGGAGATGTTTTCAGCTTCTGAAAAGAAAAAGATCTTTGGGGGTCACCTGCCTGGAGGCAGTGGGTGCTTCTGCTTAATGTGAAAAATGATGCTACGATTGCAGTTTCAATTTCCTTCAGTCCCCTAAGCCTTCGTGGGTATGCACACACATCCATAGACATGTAAGTATACGTACATAATACAATATTGTGCCTGGATATATGTCCCTGGTTCCATGTACATGCTCATGGGTGGGGAAACACAGACATACATAAACAAACAGCATGCGCTCGACCACCTTCACAGAGGGTGGGAAACAGACAGATATACATAAACAAGTGGTATGTGCTTGAACCACCTTCGCATGGGTGGCAGCGAGGAGTAGGAGGGAGTTAAAGGGGTTTCAGCTAGTTGAATTAGGAATTGGGAATTGTCCGACTATTTTACTATCATCATCATTATCAAATTAAACATATGCAAACCTAATTAATCCTGAATTATCAATAACAGCGTGATGACAGCCATTTTGCTATCGGGGAAATTGAAAATTATGATAGATAATGAAAGTTAGTTGAATTGGGAATTGTTCGACTTGGGGTAAAAAATAATTTGCTGTCGATTCCTCAGAGATTTATTCGTCAATGTCTCGACCTGAGTCTAGAGTTAGAATACTATTTCAATATAATTTCTAATGCTTTACTTGTTTTATTTTATATCCTAATAAAAAGCCTTCTTTACCTAACTCATATTTGACTACATTTTGCTTTATTACAACATTGTCTCTTAGTTCTCTAGATCCATATCATCAAATCACCTTTTACCAGTTTCAAATGTTTTATCTTTTCTCATATTATTGCTATAATTTGAACAGTTTTCTAAAAACATCTGGCACAGGTGTGGCTGTGTGGTTAAGAAGCTTGCTTGCCAACCATGTGGTGTTGGGTTCAGTCCCACTGTATGACACCTTGGGCAAGTGTCCTCTGCTGTAGCCGCAGGCTGACCAAAACCTTATGAGTGGATTTCATAGACAAAAACTGAAAGAAGCCCATCATTTATGTAAATATAATATATGTGTGTGCATCTGGGTGTACACTTGTTTTGAAATCATGTGATGATTGTAAATGAGCATCACCATCATACAAGCAATGTTGTTTGTTTCCTGTCTTCCATGGTGAAAAATTTACCTTGCTTGGAAACAAGTGAGGGTTGGCAACAGTAAGGACATCCAGCTATAGAAGCTCTGACCCATGCAACAATGGTAAAGTGGATAATAACATGATTTGCTGAAGGAGAATAAATTCAGAAGCATGAATGTTTCTACAATTCAAACTTTGCATCACACAGAATCACCAAGATAAATTTCTTACAGAAGTACAAAGACTTAGATTTATAAAGGAAAGGAAGTGAGATTAAGGAGTGTTTATGTTTTTATTGGCTCCAATCAAGAATTGATACTGGATTATACAATCAAACATTAAAATATATTTTTAACCCTTTCACCGACCCCTATCACTAAGACAATTTCTTGTCAACAACAAAATTCGAAAAACTCGCCAACTCACAGCACTGACATCTGTTAGTTCTCAAAAAGCCACCCGAGTACTCAGCGCCAGTTGTTATAAAAATGGGAATCAACAACCTAACTTGACTGGAATTAAGTTTTTTTGTTGAATACGGCAGTGAAAGGGTTAAAGCTGATACTGTTGCAATTTTGGTGTTCTTTGACAGTTGTGCTTTATATCAGGTGAATATTCCTAAGCTTTTATGAGCATATGGACTCCTTCCATACTCCATACCCTCATTTCCTTGTATAAATGTGGCCCCCCATCTCCAGGGGTTTTGTAGTCTTGCAAGCGGCATAGTAATCTCATTAGTGCCAGTGGCACAAAAAGAGCACCCAGTACATGCTGTAAAGTGGTTGGCATTAAGAAGGATATCCAGCCATGGAAACTATACCAAAGTAAACACTGGAGCCTGATGTGATCCTTGGATCCATCAGTTCCTGTCAATCCATCCAACCCATTCCCGCATAGAACACAGGCATTAATGATGATGATGATGGACAAATATAAATTCTATGAAGAGGGTAAACCAATTAATATGAATTTAAACATCACGTAACCTGCATTGAGAGTCCTATGCAAAAAGCACCCACGTTGAGAGTCCTACCACATTAAAACCTCACGTGCCAAGAGTCTTGTGCTGGTGCCATGTAAAAAGCACTAGCACCGAGAGTCTGGTGCCAGTGGCATGTTAAAGCACTCAGCACACACAGTAAAGTGGTTGGCGATAGGAAGGGCATCCAGCCATAGAAACCAAGCTAACTCAGACTGGAACCTGGTGCAGCCCTCTGGCTTACCAGTATGGAAAATGGATGACAGTTGTATAACTACTTGCGTTTAAAGAAAGATACAAAAGAAGTTGGTAAGACGAAACCTAAGATCATCAAATGTAGACAAAATAGAATAGTGAATCAATATTTGTTTCCCAGTTGAACTATTTCAAAACCTTTACTACCGATACTTTCGACTTAATAGGAGGAAGGCCGCATTCTCCATCCAAATCGCAGCCCAGTGGAACAAACTTCCACAAGAAGTTATCCAGATGCCCACCATGTCCCTGTTCAAAGCAGCCTTGGACAACTGCGGGGATTTTGTATATAACAATAATTTTTTTTTTTACTTGCCAATACAATTTGATTTGATTTTACCGGTGTTTTGTAGCTTTCCAACTATAGTCAATAACCCGGGGAGAGATAGGATCTTATAAATTGAATTACCCTCAATACACTATAAAAGCAAATCCATTTCAGATTCAGAACACTTTCATTTCATTCTATGATTATACTAATTTTGTATGCAGACAAAAGGTATCATATTTATTGGGAGAGATAATGTTGTGAAGGGCATGCTTTCAGATATTAATGTAAATAAAATGAAATTGAGTTTTAGACTTATCTTATCAAAAGCTCTATTTTATACCATGTCTCAGTCTTCAATTATAACATTTCAGTTATTGGTAAAAGTGTCATAGAGTTAAAGGTAATCTCCTGGGAAGCTGAGATGGTGATGCAGTTTCACTTATCAATTGAAGTTCATTTATTTTACTTATACCACTAATGTCCTTGTGAAAGGCATGAATATCAGAACTCATCAATTTTCCAACACTAAGACATAATGCTTTTGTGCCTAGTTGAAAAGAAATGGATATATTTATGCATATTGTGTTTTAGCTTAACGCCTTTGCTCCCTATTGAGCATGGGCTATCAATGACTTTTCTCCAGTATATCTGGGCTGTCTTTTTTTCCTGATGGTCAGAAGGGGAATCAGCTTTGCAGCTTTCTTTCAGATTTTGTTGCACTACGTAAGGCCTTCTCTCAGGACTTGTTTGTTTATGAATTGTCATTGATGCTCCTGTAACTTTGTATTTTTCTAGGTAGAGGTGTTGGCCCTACACTAACCTATTTTTACCTTTGGGTAGAAATGGTCCATATTAGTCTCGCCTCAGTTATCTGACCTGTCCAGCATGAGAAGCCCCTACCAGGAGCTTGTGCTCTGCTGGCATACATCACAGGGTCAGTGGGGCACACAAGCCACCAAACTGCAACAATGACTGGAATTTGTGGTGGAAATATATTGTGTGCATGAATATGAATGCTTGTGGATATATATGAATCAGACAGATTTCTATAACCAGATCTCCCTTCCTGTTGCTAACCCTAAACTGTTTCCAAACAAGGTAATATTATGGCCGGACATAAGGCAGCGAACTGGCAGAATCGTTAGCACATTGGATGAACTGCTTAGCAGCATTTCGTCTATCTTTACGTTTTGAGTTCAAATTCCACCGAGGTCGACTTTGCCTTTCATCCTTTCAGGGGTCGATAAAATAAGTACCTGTTGAACACTAGGGGTCAATGTAATCAACTTACCCTCTCCCTTAAAATTGCTGACTTTGTGCCAAAATTTAAAGCCAATTAACTGTTGTGCAATGTCGAAACAAGAAGACAATTACCCACGTGCATACACACACACACACACATATATATACATACACACAAGGCCTTTTCCGGTTTCTGTCTACCAAATCCTTTGGCAAGTCTTTTGCTGACTTGAGCTATAGTAGAAGACACTTGCCAAGAAGCCATAGAGTGGGATTGAACCTGAAACCATGTGGTTATGAAGCAAACTTCTTAATCACACAGTCATGTCTACACCTACTCAGCCAGTGTTAGAATGAAATCAGTTGTATAAAAATTTGACTACACTTGTTAATGATTATATGATGATAGAAGTCAAATTATTAACATTAGATAGCATCAATATTGATTAAAATCTTTTGTAGAAACCTATCTACTAGATAAATGAGTTCACTTTGGTATGATATTGATGAAAAATAGGTTGAAACAGGAGCATAAGTCTGGAAGATCATGGCCTAGATGTGAATGAAAATGCAGCCTCTATTATCCACTATTCCCTCTGCCTACCACTGAACTATGTCTAACCATTGTATTTATTTATTATTAGATGGGTTGAGCCAGTGAGAGTTACAGAGTCAACATGGTTTTGGGGATGAAATATAAACCATCAGTCATCGGATTTCATAAGAACACTGCTAACTGGGATTTCACATAATTTGCAGTTTTTCTAACAATTCTAAGAAATTGTTGACACCACCCAATACATGTATGCTTTGGATGGTATCAACAGTTCCTGTCTTTTTTGGTTGAGAAGGTGTCTCACTCCTAATTTCAGCTCATGTAATTTACACTCAATTTTCTATTTCAGCTTTATAACTTTACTTAACTAAAACAGACAAGAAGAAACTGGCTCAATGCTCAAAGAAATTAAAACTTTCCCAAGATCTGAAACTAAATAAAACAATTTGAATGAGACTTTGATATAACCTGCCAATGAGAGAGCAAATTAGAAATTATTTTCATCATCGCCACCATTGTCGTCATCATTATCATCATCCTCTTGAGTCCCTTTCTCCATACAGGCATTAGTTGGATGAGTCTCACAACATCTTACCACCCACTGTGATCCATCATCTTACCACATGCTGTAGCCTTTCATCAAATGTCACACGCATAAGGAAAACTGGCCAACTCTGATGTGTATGTCATTATTTTTGGAACAGCTTTTACAATGGAATACCCTTCCTATTACTAATCACTTTACTGTGCAGACTGATGGCATTTTGTTGTGCCACAGGCACTACAGTTATACTGACAAGTTTAGAAAGTTTCTTTTACCCCCTGTTGTCTGCATTCTTTCTTAAACCACTTTACAGCAGGGACTACATGCATTTTATCATACCACCAGCACTAGCCAGGTTATCTTTGACAAGACTAAAATGTCCCCTCTATCATATGTTCTTTCCTTCCTTTCTAACATGTTTTTTTTTTTCTTTTACAACTGGATGCCATATGACTAATGGTAGTAGTGCTTAGATCACTAAGATTACCAACATTGAAGCTTATTTTTTCTCATGTTCCATTACCCTCACACAACCCACCTCACCACCCCAGTAGTATCTCCTCCACTAATCTTCCCACAATTATATCTTTCCATCATCACCTTGCCTAAAGACAACAGGGGGTAAAAGAAACTTTCTAAACTTGTCAGTAGAACTGTAGTGCCTGTGGCACAACAAAATGCAATCAGTCTGCACAGTAAAGTGATTAGTGATAGGAAGGGTATCCCATTGTAAAAGCTATGACAAAAATAATGACATACACAAAGTTGGCCAGTTTTTCTTATGTGTGTGACATGTCATGAAAGACTACACTCATTGTGTGTGCATACAATCATCATCATCATCATTTAACCCTTTAGTATTCAAACCGGCCATATCGGCCTAAATATCCTTTCTATTCTAGACACGAAGGCCTGAAATTTTGGGGGAGGGGAGTAGTTGATTTTATCGACCCCCGGCGGCATTTGAACTCAGAACGTAAAGTCGGAAGAATTGCCGCTAAGCATTTCTACATCCGGCCTAAATCCGGCCTAAATATACTACCTGTTTTATGTTTAAACCAGCCAGATGCAGCCTCTCACACCTACTCTATAATGTCCTAAAAATAAACAATCACATCATTGAAATCTTGAAGCTACAAGATAATGCATAATTAATTCAAAACAATGTGAATAAATAAGTATTATATTTGACAGAGTAATCTCAATGCTAAAGGGTTAATGGTCCCCTCTCCATGGGGGAAAGGGTTGGGTGGTTTGGCAGGATCCTTAGCAGTTAGGCAAAAAAGACCAATTCAATAAGTACCAGGCTTTAAAAAAATAATTATGTACTAGGGTCAATTCGTTTGACTAAAATTCTTCAAAACAGTGCTCCAGCATGGCTGCAGTCTAATGACTGAAACAAGTAAAAGATAATGGATCACTTATTCCACATAGCTTTGAAGACACAAAGTAAGAAATGTGATAACAGGAGAAAGTGACAATACCACCACCTGCTGCACTTTCATATGAGTGATATCAGATTTAAACAAACACACATGTACATACACATACATATACACACACACACATGCACATATATTTATTTATGACAGCCTTCTTTCTGTTTCTGTCTATGAACTCCATTCACAAGGCTGTGGTCAGCCTGGGGCTTTAGTAGAAGACACTTGCCGAAAGTACTGCACTGGGATTGAAGCCAAAACCATGTGCTTGGGAAACAAACTTCTCAACATATCGAACATATGTGTGTGTGTGTGTGTATATATATATATATATATATATCCTCATTATCATTTAATACCCACTTTTCCATGGGTTAGACAGAATTAGTTAAGGCAGATTTTTTTACAGCTGGATGTCCTTCATGTAGCCAACCCTCACCTGTTTCCAAGTGAGGTAATACATGGTTTCCTTGAAAGAATGAAAACAAACAACATTGCTTATATGACAGTGATGCTCGTTTACAACCATCATATGATGTCTAGACATGGCTACACACCCACACACACACATATACATATACATAACCTAGCAGTTCAACAAAAGGTGTAGATAGAATAAGTAACAGGCCTCAGAAAACAAATCATCAGTACTCGGGTCAATTAGTTTGACTAAAATTCTTCAAGATAGAACCCCAGCATGGCCGCAGTCTAATGAAACAAGTAAAAAATTATTATTATGAACGGCTTCTTTCAGTTTCCATGTCAATCTACTCACAAGGTGTTGGTTGGCCCAAGACTATAGTAGAAGACACACTTATCCATGGTACCATGCAGCAGCACTGAACCCATGACTACATATTTGGGAAGTAAGCCTCTTCAACACACAGTCACACATGTACATATATATATATATAGGCGCGGCGTGGCTGTGTGGTAAGAAGCTTGCTTCCCAACCACATGGTTCTGGGTTCAATCC
>JAOPUL010345575.1:0-11939 GCA_027564515.1 Octopus rubescens | reverse complement strand
ACTTTTAAAGTAGCATTTTCGTTCCTCTTTTTCTGAAATATCTACTCACTCGTGTGTTCCCTCTACATTTATAAATATATATATATATATATCTATATATATATATATATATGCAAGGGGACTGGAAATTAGATTTTTACGGTGGAAACCTCCACGAACATAATGTTATTTTTAAATCGAATCTACGTTAACAAAGTGAAATCTCTTAAGATGTTTAAAATGTTAAATCTATTTTATAACTGTTTGCTGTGTCTTATTCTAAACACAAGGGGGAACCAATTTAACATTACTACGTTTCCCTTAGCTTTAAAATGAAATTCTATGAATATTAATAAGATGATATATATCCTAATATATTGGAAACAAATATAGGAATTGTTTATTAAGTAAATATAATTTATTAGTCAATCAATGAGGAAAAATATTTGTGATAAATATCTTTAAATTAAATTAATGATTTGTAGAAATTGGAATTATTTATCACATTCCTAATTAGTTTAACATCTCTGAGATATATTGTTTCATGTTTGACATATTTCAGGAACCAGATAAATTCTCTCATTTTGTACTCCACAACAAATGTAGAACGTATATATTAATATGTAACATATTTTTCGTGCTCTCCATGATGAGATCTATTACATTTACAATATACACTGCTCTATTCGGTTGTGTAGATTGTGGCTGAATGCAACATTTTTCAACACATACCCAGGGTTCATATCATCATATTCCTTTCTACAATAAGCACACTACATGAAATCTTGGGGGTGGGAGTAGTCAATTATATCGACCCCAGCGCTCAATTGGTACTTATCTTATTGACCCTGAAAGGATGTAAAGGCAAAGTTAACCTCAGAAAAATTTGACCTCAGATCGTACAAACGGACGAAATGCCGCTAAGCTTTTTGCCAAACGTGCTAACGATTCTGCCACCTCACCAACTTAAGTTCATATCACTATATTGAAATTTAAAGAGCTTTAATATTTTAATACACGCATTCTTATTTGTAGTTTCATGCACCACTTGCAATGTAACAAATATATTTCAGGGTCCATTCTCATGCCGAAGCTAGTTAGTTTCAATCGTAATGTACAACTTTAAATAAACAATTATCTCATTATTTAACATCTTTCTTGCTCTCATCGCAACATTTTTAACATCTGCATTGGAGTAATGGTGTACTTTATTCTTCTCATTGTCGTTTATACTTCCATCACCGTATGTGCACCATATCCTTCACAACCTGCAGTTAAATCAATATAGACGATAAGTTTCGTCATTACTACATTTTCAAAGCTACGTCTGAGATTGATGTTTCCCGGCAGTATTTGATCTTTGTAGTTTTATATTTTATCTGAGCTTTTTTGTTTTTTTGAAGCAATGCAATATCATTGACAAAGCCGTATGACAATACTATACATTTGCGGTCTCTATTAATGATCTACACCCCGCACTTCTTTACATTTGTCATTGATATTACCATGATTGCAGAAAGCGAAAAGGCGATATGATGCAAAGCGGACGGTGGTTAGTAATTATGCCGAAGTCGTAGATTATGTTGTGAACAGATCCCGATTAGACAGATCATTGGTCAATCAATTTGGATTAATTCAATGCATTCAACATGATGGTCTATCGCTACATGGTATCTGATCTAAATGCTTTCTTGTTCGGTCTCGTCTCCAGAGGTTGGGTGTTTGATATCTAGAATATTAGCTAATGTTTGCAATACTATACCAGATGAACAATGCTGTCAGCGGGGAAACAAAGCAGGCGATTTCTTATCTGGTGTAGCTAAACAATCAGCAAAGTGTACGCCGGCGTCTCTTCGGTGACCAAATCACATGGCTACCGTACGGAAGTGTTTAGCATCGGACGCTCTGGTCTCGGTATTCGACGATGGGCTTGCAACTAGGTACACAGAAAGAAACATGCATATTGGTCATCAGTAATTCTTGAAAGAATCTCACCTCCATATGGATCGGCACCAATAATAAGTCCTTGAAAGGTCGGTGTTGTAGCTATGTGCATGCATTGCTTCACTGGCGTTCTATTACATATCCAGCTCACCTTGTTCCAAGAAAAATCTGACTAGATTAGTGCACATGATTTCCGGATTCAGGAAGATTATGATGCTGCTCCGGGAATTCCTCTGCTACCAATATCTACACCTTCGTAGATATGTGACATGTTCATTAATGATATAACAGCAGTCTCTTCGGTTGACACCCCTACATATATAGTTGTATTACTGTGATATTGAGACCAATCAGGTGTAGGCGTTTTCGTGTGACATGTCTTTCTGCAGCTCTCCTGGTTGACCGAGTTGCAAACATGGGTCTGTTTTAAACTGAGATCGAGTGGCGGAAAAAATCGGACAGTTTCTGACTTCATCTACTTAAGTTACTACTGCAAAAAGGGAAGGCAGAGAGAGAGAAGTTGTTGCCTTCTAGTATCTTTATCGTTAGGTGGATTACAGTGTTAAACAGGTACGTTTAAATAAGCCCACCCAGAGAAGGATGTCGTGAGTGGGTTGAAACCGCGAAAGGATACTACTGGTCCCGTGCATATGGTGAAGACATTTTAATATTTATTTACGGATTATCCACCAAATTACTACAGATGGGCTGCCAAAAACTTGTACATTTAATATGATTGACATCTTTATTTTTTACCTCATACGCGTTTCTGTAATCAGATTCAGTAAACATGCTGAGGCACAAACATGAAAGTTCTTAGTCGAAAAAAAATCGACACTAGTATTAATTGTTTTAAGCCAGATAATTATTCTATCCGCTAAATTAGGGGACATAAACAAACCAATACCGGATATGAAGCGATGAGGGTAGGGTGCACCAGAAAGACATGCATGTATATATGTGTATACACACGCGAACGTGGGAGGTATATATGAATATACTCGACGAGGTAGTACACAGTTCCAATCGTCAGACGGTCCATCTGTTGTCAGGGGCCGCTGAGTGGAAGACTGGGCAGCCGGGGCCTATGGATAGAAATCCTTAGCCTGGCAGTGCTACCGGGGAGTTTTGCCGGTTCGAGATCAGCTCTACGGGGACGGAAGAGATGTCAGACGGACCTGTTCGAGATGTACGCAGGGGTACGAAACCGTGCTGCATGCACTCGCCTAGTGTCCGGGTATTGCTGAGTAGTGGAGCTTTGCCGAAAATCTGTTGACACGAGAAGGACGGATCCGGGTATCATCCGAGGCCTTGGTGAAATTTGCCCCACCGCCTTCCTTTGGGCAGGAAAATGGCGAAGGAGGTAGTGTGTTGGACGAGATTGAAAAGACTGAAGATATATACATTCCTCTTCAGCCAAGCCCTCATAAACGTTTTCAAGTTCCACTTGAAAATGAAAGTTTGGGAGGAGAGGGAAGTACTGCCCTCCAGTAATTTTGTTGAAAGGTGGGTGAATGTGGAAAAGATGGCCTGTGTGAATGGGCCTACCCCGAATGATCGCTTCTAAACAGGAGGAGTTGAGAAGGAGCGAGGCATCTGCTGAGGTGTCTTTGGCGGTCGAGGTAACCAGGATGTGTGGGGTTACTCAGTTGTCTCTTAAAGAAACTGGAAGTTTATTAAGTTTCTTCTTAATTGTTATTGTTATTTTATTTGTACACGATATTGTATCACATACCATTTGTCCCTTGTGTTTTATTGTCCCTATTTTTTTGTGTTCAGCCCGTGTTGCCAATAAGGAAAACTTAATGATTATTATTATTATTATTTTTATTATTATTATTATCATCATCCTCATTATGGTTATTATGATCATTATTAGTATTATTCGTTTGAAAGGAATGCCTGCATTTGTCTACGCGTAAGTCTGTTTCTCTTTATCGATGTCTCAAAATGTTCTTTATTGATTATTTTGTTATAAAACCTTTTTTAAAAGCACCACTTTTGCATAGGTTAGGTTGATTTCGCTGTTTGTCCCCTTCTCCGAGCGCAAATTCGAAACAGAAAAGATATCAATTTGTTTGGAAAAATATATTTTAAAATCAAAAATGGCGAAGTTGTCCATGTCGAAGGACATGGAAGAGGTTGTGGGACGAACTACAGATAGAGAGGTACAAGTCACCCTAGTGACCTTCGCCTTCTACTCAGAAATAGCAGAGGAGGTGAGCACTCACCAAGTTCAAAGTCCAATAGAACAAATAACCAAGTCAACAAACAACAGCAACATATTCGGGGATAATTCAAATTATGAAGTTGAATCCCCGCAATCAAATGGAACATGCTAAAAACGGCGATTAGCAGCAGTAGCGAGTCTACGAAGATGACCACGGCATTCCCCGCTACCACCAGCAACACCACCGCTACTAACAACGAAGAACATTCTTCTAAGTAACGACAACAATAACAACAAACTATTTGCAGTAACAGATGTGATATGCAAAAAGATTTTCAATATGGACCTGTTTCAGAAAGATATTTGTCTGGCTGAAGCAGCTAAACTCATCCAAATGGGGAACGCGCGGGCGGACATTACGATTCCACACGAGGTGTTGGCAGAAAGACAGAAAAATGCTATTCAATAAAATAGTATCGCCACGAGCACAAAGCGGAAGGAGATAGATAGTCAGGCAGATGTGGAAGGAACGCTAAAATAGATAATGCCCGACATTCAGAACGTATCGAGTCAAAACAGTGTGCTTGGCATTACGGTGCTATTTACACCGGAAGGGTTGGATGTCATACACTCTCCCGTTCCATGTCGGAGTGAAAAATATGTGCTTCAATCATCCTCTTTAGGAAGGAGGATGGTGCACATAAAGGTAGCAGGAATTACACCGGATGTAAATCTATGGTGGATTTTAGCGTGCACTCTATTGGAAGGGAGCAACAGCCTCCTGGAGCGAAAATTGGACCTGACGCGAAAATTGGACCTGACGCGAAAATTGATCTGGGACCAGTGTGAATGTGCGATTCCACATTAAAAGAGACGCGATCCGTAAGATCCCAGACATAATTCCCTTTCCAGGAGGGGAAGAGATACACTCATGGTTGAGTGTAGAAGGCCACAGTGCCAATTGTGTGGGGAGACAGGCCACATGCATTATTCTGCCCTCAACAGAAGAGAGAGGACCGTGGAACTCCCTTACTGCTAACATCAGGTCCCCAAAACCCTCAACAATCAAACCAGTGACGATTAACAACAACAGTAACTCCAACCCCAGCGACAACGGCATCATCAACAACTGTAGCGTCAAAACCAGTAATGCCGAAACGTCACCATCACCAGCAACAACAGCAACCCAAACAACAAGAGCAACTCTAGCAACTTCAGCAGCACCTGCTACACTGGCAACACTAACAACAAGAGCAACTCTAGCAACTTCAGCAGCACCTGCTACAGTGGCAACACTAACAACAAGAGCAACACCAACAGCACCAACAACGCCAGCAACAGATGCACCACAACCATTCCCTTCAACAGCAGAAGTAATAATAAAGTGGGGCACACAGCATCCAGTGGATCTCCCAACGAGGCTTTCCACACAGTATCTCACTCTCCGTCTTCTCCGAACTTAAATAGTTTCATCGACGCACACCCAGATTCCACTGACACGGAATCACTTATAACATGCAGTTAAAATGAGGAGGAACCCCAAGGGCCAAAGAAGAAAAGGCACAATAACGCACCATGCCCCACATCAACACACACACCCAACCCATAGAAACACACATCCACAACAGCCACGTAGACACCTATAACAACACCAACCCCTCCATCACTTTTCATGAACCAGAAACATTGTTGATGATGCGAATTCCTATAGAGGAATATAAAATCATTAGCGAAAACTTCCCTTACGTCGTGGGAACCCCTAATTTAAAGGTCACGTGTAGGTTTCCCAGAAAAACCTGAAGAAGTTAAGTTCATGGAACCACCCGATCTCCAGTGGTACCTGCAGGGTAAATAGACGCCTTTTGATTCTCCTCCAAACTCTATTCGGTCATCATATCACGTTTAAATATCGGTTGTATAAATGTGCCTAGTCTGGGGTCGCCCTGAAAAATGTGCCACTCACTTATAGACCTCAGGTCACTAGCTATAGATTTGAAGGCAGTCAGTGAAACCAGGATTCCAGAAAAATGCGATCTAGCTTGGATAAATTTGAGATCTGAGCATCTCTCTGTCGGACTGGACCGGGAGGCAGGGCATCAGTGCTGTTTAGAAAAGGTTTGGATCTCGAGGTACAGACGGTCTTTCAAGACCCGGAGTGTAAGTTAGTAGACCTGAATGTGAGCAAGAGCGAAGGTGGTACCTTTAGACTAGTTGCTGTGTAGGCGCCAACAAGGGCGGGACAAGCAGAATCCGTCAGTCACTTTGAGGTTTTCCTTCGGATGTCTCGCTCTTTGCATCTAGTGTGCGATTGGAACGCTATCTTCGACACACTTTTGGACAGGGTGTGTCTACCCGATAGAAGGGGTGTAAAGGCCTCACAAACCTGTTCAGTCGCTTCCAACAGGCAGACAGGTACCGACTGGAATTCCTGAATGCCCCAACCTGGACATGGGTATACAGCACCGCCTCCTCCAGGTCGTATCTAGAAAGAATATTCTGAAGGCCAGTAAACGAATGAAGCATAGGTTGTCCACATTTCAAAAACGTCTACACAAACCAGAAATGTGTGATCTGCTCCTTCGACCTAGATAGGGTCCATAAGCAGAGCCTCGGGTACTGGAAGTTGAAAGCGTCGTTCTGAAACCGTGTTAGCAAGTTAGTTCATGCAAGTTTATCGGGTACAATCATCAACAACCGATTGTGGGTAGAGTATTGCCAGTGGTGTTTAGCAATGAAATAGCTTTAGATTAATCTAGGACAGAGGGAGACCTAGTTAGGAAGCTAGAAGAGGCGCTTAGTAGAAGAATAGTGATTGATGGACTGGAAGCAAGTTTGGTCCTCAATCGATTCTTTAATGCCAACCACGAATGTTTTGTTATCAGGGCGATGGCGCGTGTGCTAAGACATGCGCGGACTAAAGCCGTTCGATGTGTGGCAGAGGTGCGAGGTCGAAAGATAGCCACAATCCGGTCCTTGGAAGGCTGGGATGGGCGCATGCCATACGAATCCAGACAGATGTATACGGAATTTTAGCGGCACTTCGCCGAACTCTACGGAGTGTTCGGTATATCGGGGAAGGGTGTGGATACCACCTTTTACCGCAGAAGTATGCCGCGTCTCTCGTCCAGGGACGCGGAGTTCTGCAAAATGTCGATAACTGATGAAGACATACGTGGCACGATGGCAGGCTGCATAAGGGAGAAGTCTTCGGGATTAGATGATCTGCCTTTCGACCTTTATCTCTATATGCCAGACTTGTTCCCCGTTCTCTTGACGGACGTCTACCACAACTGGCAGCAGAACGGGAGAATACCTAGTGTTGTGAGCCGTGGAGTGGTGGTGCTGCTGTGGAAGGACCCCATCAAGGAATACGAAATAGACAATGTTAGGATAATAAGTCAGTTGAATGAAGATTATATGATTTTGGCCAATGTTTTAGCCAAGAGGTTGGCGCTTGATGTGGATAAGATAGTCGATGATGCGCAGACATGCGCTATCCCGTAAAGATATATCCACCACAAAACCCACGCCACGTGCTAAATCGTAGAGAGGGTAGGGAAGGAACCTGTTATGGATGGAGTCCTGATCAATCAAATGCTTTTGATAGGGTAGACTATCAATACTTGGAAGCTGCCACGGCGGCGGACGGTTTCATTGGGTGGGTCGCTGCGATGTACAGCGACATCTGTTCGGTGGTCAAAGTAAATGGCCAATTATCGGAAACGTTTAGCTTCGCTCGTGTGTTCATCAGGGAAGCCCCGTCTGTTCGTGCTGGTTCTTGAGCCATTACTAAGGATGCTGGATATTCCGAGGGGCATCCCGCGTGTACTAGGATGCGGAATGTTCGCGTCGGCTTATGTGGACGAGGTCCCCGTAATACAAATTAACAGCTCAGAAATCGAGGCGGTCAGCATTACTTTAAAAGAGTATGAGCGGTGATAGGAGCAAAGATTAAACGGGACAAGTCAGTAGATGCAGATCGGCACCTGGAGAGGCAGGTCCATGACAAAGGACAGCATGGTGGGCCGCTGGATGGAAACATCGGTTGAATTACTTGGAGTCTTGTTCGGTCCAGACATCCAGGTGGACAAGAACTGGGGGGGGGGCGTGACAGGCGAGCAGGCCCGTCTCACCCAGAAATGGGCAGTAAGGAAATTGTCCCTCTAAGGTCGGGCGGTGGTGGCGAATGCGTATATCTATTTCGTCAACTACTATCGTCTGATCGTCGTCCCATGCCCCTCGTGGCTGAAAAAGTTGGAACCCTTGCTCACCCGCTTTTTGATGAGGGTACGTGTTCCACTCGTCAGACGGTCCATCTGCTGCCAAAAGCCACTGAGTGGACGACTGGGCATGCCGTGGCTAATGATGCGTTGACATGCGCTGAGGTTGCACCACCTCCAGCGTTTCCTTATCGGTGAACAGGTGTGGTCGCCGTTCGTCCCTCCCTGTATTGAGTGCTCCATACCCGTCGTCGCAGGGTATGCAGCACTCCGATATCGAGGGTAGCATGGGGCAATCGCTTCCTTTGCCCCCTATAAATCCGATCCTGTATTCAATGGTTTAGGATTCTTACCACTTGGCAGCAGATGTTTCGCTGAGTTTTTGTTTTAAATTCCTGTTTTATGGCTTATTTTTCTTTTCCTATTTTCAGATTCTTATTCCAGCTTACAATTCAGTGACTTGAAACCGTTTAAAAATATGAAGGATAACAAAATCAATTATGATTCAAAAAATCGTATTTGTTTATTTATAAATGAAATAAAATATATTAATAAATTTCTTAACAAATAAACTGAAGTTACAGCATCCTTGTTAAATTAACTATAATTTTCTTTCTTTCTTTCTTTCTTTCTTTCTTTCATTCGATCTAAATGTGAGTGCTAAAAAGCTAACCGTTAAACAGTTTGGTTTCCTTATTCTAAGGCTATACGGACTGGTTGTCCCGTTCAGGGGGGAAATTGTTATCCCGGTCACTTATACGCTATAGAAACCGGGGTAACCGGCCCTATAACTCCGAGGACTCGAGACAGTATTTTCCACGAGTTGATATCGACGACGACGACGACGACGATGATGATGATGATGAGGAGGAGGAAGAGGAGGAGGAGGAGGAGGATTTTTAATCTATTATGTTTTATACGTTTCAGACATTAGACTACTGCTATGCAGAATGAAACGACTCCAGTACTATTTTTTAAAAGCCTAGTAACTTATTCTATCTGTGTGTGTTTGCTGAACCGTTAATTTACGTGTACGTTAACTCACCAGCACCGGTTGTCAGAGACACACACACGCACACGCACACACACACACACACACACACGCGCACACACACACACACACACACACACACAGATGGGCTTTCAGTCTCCGTCTACCAAATACACTCACAAGGCTTTGGTCGGTCCGAGGGGATATTGTAGAAGAAACTTGCCCAACTTACAATACAGTGGGACTGAACCCGGAACCACGTGGTTGGGAAGCAATCTTCTTACCACACAGGCATGATGATGATTCAAACGCATTTTCACTGGACCCTTCTAATGTATTTGCGTAAGATTTGCAATGCCATTTATCTCGATTTCCTTCACTAATAGACGTGTAAATGTGTATAGAAGTAAGATATTTTGAGTTATTGTCGGAACTCAAAACGTATGTTTCTCAGCGCTGTAAAAAAAAACAAAAAAACTTCATCGGTTTTACTTACAAATTAATTTTATGTGGGGGAAAAAAACTATGAATTGCGCATTAACTAGAATCACTCATCTCATTCAATTTGTTTGAAGGTTTTACGTCAATAATCATTCTGGGGATTATTACAGTACATGAGATGTACCAGTTGCAGAGCATTTAGTTGTGATTTACCTTGGTTTTGTGCAGGCGTAGCTGGGTGGTAAGAAATTTGCTTCCCAACCACATGGTTCCGGGTTCAGTCCCACAGCGTGGTACCTTGGGCCGAACAAAGCCTTGTGAGAGAGTGTGGTAGACGGAAAAAGAAAGAACCCCGTCGTATATATATTTGTGTGTGTGTGTGTGTGTGTGTGTGTGTGTGTGTGTGTGTGTGTGTGTGTGTGTGTGTGTGTGTGTCGTTGTGCCGACCAAAGACTGGTGAGTGGATTTGGTAGACGGAAGCTGAAAGAAACCTGTCGTATATATATATATATATATATATGAATTTATTAAGATTTTTCAAAGAGAACCGGCATTGCTAAAAGTAGGAGTGAAACACTCCGACCTGCGAATGTTTACATTCTAATATTAATTTGATGGGGAACTAAGAACCCTTGATAAATTCATAATAATTTAATTCCAGTATGCAAAAATATATATTGCAACCTGTAAGCTCTAAGCTCTCTCTCTCTCTCTCTCTCTGTAATTTATATATATATATATATATATTTACCAGTAAACCGTTAAGGCTGGTCAGAGAGTGACCATTGTTTTCGCACCTATAAAGCGCTTGGCGTTATAGGTGACTCGTCAGAGACAAATGGCCCTAAGAGTTAAAGGCTAGGGCTATTGGAGTCTGACGAATCGCCTAAACGGCCAACCGCTTTATAGTTGCGAAATCAATGGTCATTCTTTGACCAGCTTTAACGGTTTACTGGTAAATACTTTATTTTATTGCTCCAATATATTTTAGAGTGTGCTTTCTCTTCGGATATATGATCCACTGACGATATATATATATATACATCTGTGTGTGCGTGTGTGTGTGTGTGTGTGAGAGAGAGAGAGAGAGAGAGAGATAGAGAGTTCTCTGTCTGTTTGACCCCCTCTACTGTTTGACAACCAGTGTTGGTGCGTTGACGTCCCCGTAACTTAGTGGTTCAGCAAGATAAACTGATATAATAAGTGTCAGGCTTAAAACAATAAGTACTGGGGTCAATTCATTCGATTAAAAAAATTCTTTAAGGCGTTGCCCCAGCATGGCCACAGTCAAAATAAACAAGTATAAGATAAAAGACACGTGAGACTCATTGAGTTGAAGAATTCATTTCTTGCGTCGACGCACATTCACGGTGTACAGATATATGAAGTCTTAATTTATGAATGGCAATATAGGGACCCCCGGCACTCTGCGTTAACTATTTATGTGCATGTCGAGGGTGGGGAGGCCTGGGCAAGTATTTACTGATGGCGGGGGTGCGCCTGTTTCCCATGCGTACACGTCTCGCCTATCCACGTCGGAGAAGTTGTTCAAGGGATGGAGCGTGTTTTTTTTTGGGGGGGGGGGTATGGCTTAACACATTGTCATTGCAGGCGTTGCTGTAATAGTGTAAAGGGTTGAAACAAATACCGCAAGGCATCTCGTCTGACACCCTAACAGTTCCACCAGTCCACCGTTCTGGGTTGATACGTTATTATCACCTCCACACCACACCCCACCTCTCGGAAGGATGAAAGAGACAAAGTTTACCACGGCGAAATTTGAACCCATGTACCTTACAGTCGCTATATATACCACGAGGTGCCCTATCCGACACTCTAACAGCTTTACTAGTTTGCCACATACGTGTAGCAATTATATTATTTACACGTCAATGATCAAATATATATTTGATACTGCGATGATGTGAACTGAGATATTAGAGGTATTGTGTTTGTTGCTCTACCGATTCTGTTAACTACAGCCCTTCATTTAGATACCTATTAAAATTCAGATGGTGGACGGGTGCAACGCAAGAAGGCCAAGGGTGGCTCTGAACATTAATCAGTATACACTGAGGATGAAGAACTCAGAACTGTACGGAAGCCTCCCAAAAGTCAGCTCGAAAGTAACACAGAGGAGACTGAGGTTAGCTGGACATGCTCACCGACATTCAGAGTTGACACTGCACTCAGT
>JAOPUL010343792.1:61162-80596 GCA_027564515.1 Octopus rubescens | reverse complement strand
GCAAGAAGCAACAATAGCAGCATAAAAGGGGTTACTACAAAGCTATATTGAATCTTCATTATTTTCCTCATTATTTTGATGTATCTCAAGTACAAAAAGACCGTTGGCTTATATTGCAGAAGTTACCAACAATCTATTAGCAAGTAGCTTGTGAAAAAAAGCTGAAAGAGAAAGAGTATGTGTGTTACACCGCTTTGCTATTATATGTTTTATTGTGGCTTTTATGGTTCAAACTGTATGTTTTAAGTAGTATTTTCGCTACAAGAGCAGTAGGTAATCACTTACACGATTATGCTCTTCACATTCACTGCTCGCATAAATGCTCCTGTAATCCATCAATCATTGCTATAGCCTTGACCAACTGTTGATGTGCGATATATTCATCCGCTTTATGCGCCTGCTCTATGGAGCCTGGCCCACAAACTACAGTGGATATACCAATATTCCGAAAAAACCCTGCTTCTGTTGCAAAACTTGTTACTTTTGCGGTATCTCTCCCGCATAGCTGTGCTACCAAAGTCATCGCTTGACTATGCAGAACTTCACGAAATACGGGGATACATCCAAGACTTTTTGTTTGTATCGCGGCATCAGCAAACTTGCAACGCATTTCTGGCAATAGCTCTTGCTCTATATAACTATGGAGTTGCTCGTAGACGAATGCTGCATCTGTTTCTTCTAAGGTACGAATTTCCCAATCAACGCTACAGTTATCAGGGATAACATTATGTGCGATGCCACCAGAAACTCGACCTATCTGCACGCTACTATAGGGTGGAGTGAACGCTTGATCATTGCCTTTTTGCTGTAATACTGCCGCTAGATCAAATAGCTTGTTCATACACCGAACTGCATAATGCACTGCATTCACCCCATGTTGAGGAAGGGAGGAATGACCTGATAACCCTGAAACTGTAGTGGTGTATGTTCTGCATCCTTTATGCGCATGAATCAGTTCCATACTGGTTGGTTCGCCAACTATTACAACGCTTGGTCGATAGGGCAAGTTCGTTAACATTTGTGTGAGCTCTTTACCTCCGAGGCAACCTACTTCTTCATCGTATGTAAACGCCATGTGTAACGGACGGCGTAACTTGCGCTTTTTTTGTAGCTGTGAGAAATCTGCTGCGCATGTCAATACACAGGCGAGAAAGCCTTTCATATCACAGCTTCCTCTACCGTAGGTTTTGCTATCAATATCTACCGCATGAAATGGATCACTATTCCAATTTTGACCTTTTACAGGAACAACATCTGTATGCCCTGATAAGACTACTCCGCCATCACATTCAGAGCCTATGGTCGCAAACAGATTTGCCTTTGTTTGCGTTGCATCCTTTTGCACAGTACAGGAAAAGCCAAGTGCTGTTAATCGATCACATAGATAATCAATAAGCGCAAGATTTGAATCACTCGATATGGTTTGGTAGGCAATTAAATCATGCAAAGTGCGGATAGTTTGTTGCAGTTTTTCCATCTCTATCTCCCAGTATAACTAGCATCAATGATATACCCAAAAAACACTGTGATAGCCTTAAAAAATATCTCTGTAACATCATAATTCGCAAAATTATCGCCGTTAAACGCCCATATTTCTGCCCTTGCTTTAACTGTGCAAAGACTTTAGAATGGAATAACTGTACATTTACTTACTAGGGAGTAACGACTTATGGAAGGGACAACTTTTTTTCAATTTTCGACATTTACCGTACTTGCACTACTCATAGGCTTTTACGGATTGACTTTCATTCTTTCACTCGTTATCTCCAAAAACTCTAACAATGTCGATGGTTATATGGTTTCTAGTGGTGCTGTTGGATTCGGTGTAGCTGCCGCAAGTATGACGGCTACATGGATATGGGCTGCCTCTTTTTACGGCGCAGCGACATCCGCATATAAATATGGCTTATCAGGTGCTATGCACTATGGTTTCTGGGGAGCCTTGATGATTTTCTTTATCTATCCTTTTGGTCTACGCTTTAGAGCACTCGCACCACAGGCACATACGCTGGGTGAAATTATGCACGCAAGGCATGGTTCTGCTAGTCAGCTCATGCTCGCTCTTTCTAACTTGCTCGGTAGTGTTATTAGTCTGATGGTGAATTTCACTGCTGCTGGCGCTCTTGTTTCTGTCTTGTCGCCTTTGTCTTTTGAAACTGGTGTCCTTATTGCTGGCTTTGGTGTGCTCTCTTACACACTATATTCTGGCTTTAGAGCATCTGTATTGACTGACTTTGCGCAGGTTGTTGCTATGATGCTCGTTGCTATTGTCTTGATTCCATGGGTGCTTTTTGAGTTGGGTGGTGTTTCTGTGCTCCACGAAGGCTTACTCACAAGGGTTACAGAAGAGCAGGCAAACTTCTTTTCAACAAAGGCGATTCTTGAACAAGGCGCACCATTTTTTGTCGCTATTCTTTCCTATGCTATAGGGAACCAAACAATCGCTCAGCGATTGTTTGCCGTACGCCAAGATATGATTAAGCCAACATTCATTACTGCAACACTTGGATATGGATCAATCGTTATTGGTCTTGGTATGCTTGGTATGATGGCGTTGTTGGTTGGAGTACAGCCGCACGAAGGTGACTTTAACAATATCATCCCACAAATGGCTTCTGCTTATTTGCCGCCTGTTGCTATAGGCCTGCTATTTGTCCTTGTCATAGGCTCGCTATCTTCAACGGCTGATTCGGATTTGGCTGCACTATCTGCCATTATGATGACTGATATTTATGCCAAAAACATTGCCAAAGGAAAAGTAGACAATAAAAAAATGCTTTTGCTTGGTCGGGTAACCATGATTGTCGCTACTGTGATAGGTCTCATTTTTGCGAGCTTCTCGCTTGATATACTGGTTATGCTCGTATTTGTTGGCGCACTGTGGGGTGCCATTGTATTTCCTGTTATCGCTAGTTGCTATTGGGATAGGGTGAGTAATGCCGCTTTTGTGAGCGCTGTTATCGTTGGCCTGCTGATGTTTATCCTTGTACGCTTTTACCCAGGCCCTCTGGAAGGCTTTTTAGGATTTATTCTTGAAGTTATTGCCGCTATTGGTGCTGGTGTTGTTTTGGGATTAATGGCTTTTGGTTTTGTAGGCAAGAACATTGCTATAGTCGTTGCGTCTATAGCTACTGCCATTTGCCTGTATTACTTTCATGACTTTTTGCGTGATTATTCGGTACTACTTGGATCGCTTGTTGCCTATGGTGCAAGTACGGTTGTTTGTATCGGTGTGAGCTTGCTGTCAAAAGATAGATTTGATTTTGATGTCATCAAAGAGCGCATTCAGTACTTTCAAACACAAAAGTAATTTTTCTGGTTTGATCTATATTCATTTTTGAGGAGAACACCATGCTATTGTTTTACATACTTATGTGGCCAGCAATTTCTACCGTTATATTGGTTATTATCGTAAAAGCCTTTTTACGCGATTTCTGTGCCGCTAGAAAGAATAACGAAACTATTGTTTAATCTATTGGAAGCATTCGCTTTTTGAAGCAGTGCTTCCAAAAATGGGTGTGAGTGAGCTATTTGTGTAGCTGGCTCACACGCTTACGCATCAACAAACAATTCGCAATAGATGGCACAATATTGGCTTTTTTATTGCCATTCGTATATTTATATTGATGACTTTTTTATCGGAACATGAGCAAATACTTTGATGCTGAAGTGGAAGTAGATGAGGAAGTAGACTACGCAATATAGCTGGTATCTTTTCTTGAAAAAATCACTAGAATCTACTGCTGGGGTTATAAATAAACGAGAAAAATATGCATGATTTAGAGTATGCCAATGGCATACACCAACCAGCGAGCCAGAAAACCGTACCTTTCCTCCACCCCATTGTACGCAATGGTATTGTTTTTCCTGGATTGCCTGCCCTACCACAAGGCGTAGAGCGTTATCTTGTCAAAGGTGGCGGATCGGTTAGTGTTTCAATAAAGAAAGGCGATTGTATAACGGTTGTTGATAAAGATGGCTTACAACCTATTGAGCTGGTGCTTTTCGATGAGAATGGTATAAGTAAAGCCGAGTATATCGGTGCTAGCAAGGGACAAAAAGCCGAAGGACTGCAACAAATACTCAAAGGTGATGGCAGCGGTGCCTCTCGCTTGCAGGCCACATTACAAAAAAATGGCTTCGATATTCATCATGCACAGGCAGTTCGTATAGAAAACACACAATCTTCTGCGGGCGAGCGTCAAGTATTTGAAGCGCAGATATCAGGGATGCTACTCGTCGCTGCACCTGGAAAACCAATGCAGGTTGATGCGCAAAATCCAGTATCGGATATTGTGTTGTTTATCAATCGCTCCTCACCTTTCGAAAAATATTCTGTCACCCCTGCCGACCCTCTAGCGGATCCTTTGGAAGATACCAATATCCTCCCCGGGCAAGCACATGCTTATATAGTGAAAAAAGGGCAATATGTGCAAGTTATGGATGTGCAAGGAAGGGAATGTTCGGACTTCCAAGCCTTTGATTTACGCGCTTTAGATAGTGGTCGCTTTGAAGATATTGACCCTACTACAACACGCTCACTTATGGGAAGCCTCTATCCGCAACCAGGGCTTTATGCAAAATACTATTCGGTGAATCAACAGCCTTTATTGGAAATTGTTCACGATACTGTCGGTCGCCACGATACATTTGGACTTGCATGTACTGCTAAATACTACGATGACTTGGGCTATCCTGGTCACCTTAACTGCTCGGATAACTTGAATGTTGTCGCCGCGCAATACAATATCCCAGAGCGTGCAGGCTGGCCTGCAATTAACTTTTTTTTCAATACTCTTAATGATGAGAGTAATGCCATTTTTATGGATGACCCTTACAGCCGACCAGGGGATTATGTATTACTACGAGCACTCACCGATTTGGTGTGCTTTTCTACAGCCTGTCCGTGCGATATTGATGAAGCCAATGGGTGGAACCCAACAGATATACAAGTTCGCGTCTATTCCGATAAGGAGTTTTTTAAGAAATCATTAGGATTCAGAATGACTACAGAAGCAGATGTACAACTCACCAAAGAAACGGCTTTTCATAGCTGTTTTGCAAAGCATACTCGTAACTTTATCGAATATAACGGTTACTGGCTTCCTGCCAATTTCCCTAGTGTCGGCGTTACTAACGAATACTGGGCTTGTCGTACTGCGGTTGCAGTAATGGACTTGTCGCCATTAAGAAAATATGAGATTTTAGGCCCAGATGCCGAAAAGCTCATGCAGATGTGTGTGCCAAGAGATATGAAAAAACTCGCTATCGGGCAAGTGGTTTACACCGCTATTTGCAATGATCATGGCGGTATGATTGATGATGGCACTATATTTAGGCTGGGAGAAAACAACTTTCGCTGGGTCGGTGGCTGTGGTACATCTGGCTTATGGTTGCGAGAACAAGCACATAAGCATGAGCTCAATGCTTGGGTAAAAAGCTCGACTGATGAATTACACAATATTGCGATACAAGGCCCTAATAGCAGGGATTTATTGAAAAAAATCATTTGGACACCTGACACAAACCCAAGCCTAGAAGAACTGGGTTGGTTTAAATTTACCGTCGGAAGGATTGGTGACTACGATGGTGTCCCTGTACTGGTTTCCAGAACTGGCTATACCGGCGAATTAGGCTACGAAATATTTACCCATCCAAAATACGCTACTTCGCTCTTTCATTCAGTGTGGGAGGCAGGAAAAGATTATGGCTTGCAACCACTAGGACTTGATGCGCTTGATATGCTACGCATTGAAGCGGGGCTTATCTTTGCTGGTTATGAATTTAACGATCAGACAGACCCTTTTGAAGCTGGTATTGGGTTTAGTGTGCCGCTAAAGAGCAAAACTGCAGATTTTATTGGCAAGGATGCGCTGATAAGGCGTAAAGAACACCCGCAACGCAAGCTCGTTGGTCTGGAACTTGCTGGCAGCAAAACAGCACAAGCAGGAGATCTTGTTTACATTGGTCGAACGCAGGTTGGAGAAATCACTTCTGCGATGCGATCACCCATTTTGGATGCAAACATTGCTCTTTGCCGCATGATTACTGAATACAGCCATCTTGATACGGCTGTAGAGGTGGGTCAACTTGACGGTATGCAAAAGCGTTTGATTGCTAAAGTTGTATCTTTCCCTTTCTATGACCCTACAAAATCACGAGTTCGCGCATAATACCCCTTTCTCACGGCCGTCATAGTAGCTAGCAGCTTCTGTACGGCACTATTTTAATCACTCCTCTTCTTTATGATTGTACTTGAAAATATTTCTCTGCGCGTTGGTCGCAGGCTACTGATTGATGATGCTTCTTGCACCATCCATCAAGGTCAGCGTATTGGCATTATTGGTCGAAATGGCTGCGGAAAGTCGACTCTTTTCTCTCTACTCAAAAAAGAGCTTGAGCCAGACTCTGGAAGTGTCCATATACAAACAAATACTACTATCGCCCATGTCAAACAAGAAATACCACAAGGCTCGATGTGCATTGTTGACTATACACTGCAGGGAGACGATGAATTAACGAGCCTGAAAAGTGCCATTGCTCTAGCAGAGGAAAAACAACATACCGATGTGCTGGCACAGCTTTACGAGAAACTACTCGCTATTGACGGATACAGTGCAAATAGCAGAGCTGAGCGTCTTTTGCATGGGCTTGGCTTTGCTCAAGATGATTTTGAGAAGCCTATCAATCATTTTTCTGGTGGTTGGCGTATGCGGCTCAACCTTGCGCAAGCGCTTATGTGTCGATCGGAGCTGTTACTGCTTGATGAGCCAACCAATCACTTAGATTTGCACACTGTTCTGTGGTTACAGGCGTGGCTTGAACAGTACAAGGGTATATTGTTGCTTATTTCCCATGATAGGGATTTTCTTGACGCTTGTGTCAGCAGTATTATCCATATCAGTAATCAGCAAATCAGCTATTACACTGGCAACTATACGAGCTTTCTTTCTCAATCCCAAAAGCAGCAGGAGCAGCGGCAAGCAAGCATTGAACAACAGCAGAAGAAGCGTGCAAGTGTGGAGGCTTTTGTTCATCGTTTTGGTGCAAAAGCGACAAAAGCTACACAAGCAAAGAGTAAACAAAAAATGCTCGATCGCTTAGAAAAGCCAGTCGCCATAAAGAAGGAAAACACTTTTACATTTGCATTTTCTCAGCAAAACAAGCTGCCGCATACACTGCTCACGCTTGATAGTGTGAGCTATGCTTACGCTGATGAGCAATTGATACTGGAGAATATCTATCTACAGCTCACCGCAGGTGATCGCATTGGATTGATAGGTGCAAATGGATCTGGTAAATCAACGCTGATCAAAATACTTGCGGGGAAGATTGCGCCTTCTACGGGTGAACGCATCGTCTATCAAGGCATTGATATTGGGTATTTTTCGCAAGATCAACTCGCTAATCTTCAAAGCGGTAGCAGCCCAATAGAGCATTTACAGCAAATTGATGCAGTGACAGATGAGCTTTCGCTACGCAATTACCTCGGCAGGTTTGGCTTTTATGATGATAGGGTATACGAACCTGTAAGCAATTTTTCTGGTGGGGAGAAGGCAAGGCTTGCACTTGCACTGCTGGTACATAAGCAACCCGATATCATATTGCTTGATGAACCGACAAATCACCTTGATATGAGTATGCGAGAGTCGCTTATACAAGCCTTAAAGAACTTTCATGGCGCTGTTATTATCATATCGCATGATAGCTATATGCTTAAAAAAGTTACCAATGAGCTTTACATCGTCCATAACAAGAGTCTCACCCGCTATGTGCATAGCCTTGATGATTACGCCAAAGGAGTTGTACACACCGCTACAGATGCGCCAATAGAGGTATCTAAGGAGAAGAAGCAGAAAAGCCATAAGCTGCACAAGAGCATCAAGAAGATTGAGCGGCAACTTGGGCAATTAAACAAGGAAAAAGACCGCATTGACTATGCACTTGCCGATATAAGTATGTACCAAGCATCAAACGACAATAGCAAACAATCCGAATTGCAAAAACAACGGGATTCAGTAACTATAGCTATTGAGGAATTGGAGCAATCTTGGCTTTCTTCGCAAGAAGCACTTGAGCAATAACTGCTCAAGTGTAATAAAGTGCCATTCGCTTATGTAGTGGCGTCTTTACTGGAATCAGTTGCTTTACTGGAGTCAGTTTTTTTAGCTGCTTTAGTCTCTTTAGTGGAGTCAGTCTCTTTAGCTGCTTTAGTTGCTTTGCTGGAATCAGCCTCTTTAGCTGCTTTAGTCGCTTTAGTGGAGTCAGCCTCTTTAGCTACTTTAGCTGCTTTAGTGGAATCAGTCTCTTTAGCTACTTTAGTCGCTTTAGTGGAATCAGTTTTCTTAGCTGCTTTAGTTTCTTTACTGGAGTCAGTTTTTTTAGCTACTTTAGTTGCTTTACTAGAGTCAGTTTCTTGGTTTTTATCAGCAGTAGTAGTCACATCGCTATCACTCGTAGCACGATCCACTAGCTCTATGTATGCCATAGGAGCATTGTCACCAGCACGATAGCCTGCTTTGATGATGCGAGTGTAACCACCAGGGCGATCTTTTGCACAAACGGCAAGATCAGTAAACAGTTCACCAACAGCTTTTTTATTATTCAGGCGGGCGAAAACGAGCCTTCTATGTGCCACTGTATCTTGTTTAGAAATGGTGATAAGCGGCTCAACAAAACGCCGTAACTCTTGCGCTTTAGGCAATGTTGTTTTAATAACTTTATGCTCAATCAGTGCAATAGCAAGGTTACGAAATAATGCCTTTCTGCTACTGCTGTTTCTGTTAAGTTTTAAGCCACTTTTACGGTGACGCATAGTAGTATCCTCTTGGATAAAAAATGGGAATAACGGGTGATAATAGGGTAGCCAGCTACTTTATTACTCCACTTTTAGGAGATAGTACACCACGATGGAGCTTTGAAGGCGGCCAGTTTTCAACATGCATACCAAGATGCAGACCCCAAGAAAGCAATACTTCTTTAATTTCGTTCAGTGATTTTTTCCCTAAATTTGGTGTTTTGAGCAGTTGATTTTCTGTGCGCTGTACCAAATCACCTATGTAGTATATCTGCTCGGATTTGAGGCAATTCGCCGAACGAACAGTCAAATCAAGATCTTCAACTGGCTTCAAGAATATTGGATCAATCTCTTCTTCAATCTCTTTAGGGTTGTTAAGATCGCTTGCTTCCAAATCAGCAAAGCTACTGAGCTGTTGCGTCATAATGGTTGCCGCACGGCGTATAGCTGTTTCTGGATCAATAGCGCCGTTTGTTTCAAGATTGATAATCAGTTTATCTAAATCAGTACGCTGCTCAACCCGTGCGTTTTCTACCTTATAAGCCATCTTTTTGACTGGGCTATAACTCGCATCAAGCTGTAAGTGTCCTACATTTTCATCATCAAACATATGCTGTTGACGAGCTTCAATAGTTTCGTAGCCACGACCTTTTTGGGCGAAGATACGCATGGACAAGCGCCCTTTACTATTGACATGAGCAATAATATGCTCAGGGTTTACCACTTCGACATTATGTGGGACTATAAGGTCACCAGCTGTCACAATTTTCTCACCGTCGATACGAAGTTCAAGCGTTGCTTCACTTCCTTCTGTGATTTGTAATGCAACACCTTTGAGGTTGAGAAGTATTTCTACTACATCCTCAGTCACCCCTTCAAGCGTGTCGTACTCATGCTCTACATCTTCTATGGAAGCTTCATAAATGGCGCTACCAGGCATGGAAGAGAGCAATATACGACGAAGCGCATGACCGAATGTATAACCGAAGCCCCGTTCGAAAGGCTCCATAGTGACCTGCACATGGCAAGGTCTCTGACCTGATGTTTCAGCCAGCACTTTAATACTAATGTGTTCGGGAATAAGAAAGTCCGAAGACGAGTTTTGCGAAGAAATAGCCATAAGTAAATAGCCCTTATTTGGAGTAAAGCTCTACGATAAAATTTTCATTGATGTCTTCAGATAAAAGGCTTCTTTCTGGTACTAACGAAAAAACACCTTCTAAACGAGATTGATCAACATCTACCCACTCAATATCTGGTCGCTGGCTAAAAAGCTCCATAGCAGCTTTTATACGCAATTGACTTTTGCCCTTTTCAGCAACCGATATTTTGTCGCCAGGCTTCACTTGATACGAAGGTATGTTCACTGTTGAGCCATTCAGCTCAATAGATTTGTGTCCAACTATTTGACGAGCTTCTGCTCTTGTTGTTGCAAAGCCCATTCTGTAAACGACATTATCAAGACGACATTCTAATAGTTGAAGTAAGTTATGACCTGTTGATCCTTTGCGTCTTGCAGCCTCTTTGTAGTAATTCACAAATTGTTTTTCAAGAACACCGTATATGCGTTTAACCTTTTGTTTCTCACGAAGCTGCAGACCATAGTCAGAAAGTCTTGTACGGCGTGCACCATGTACACCCGGTGCCGTTTTGGAACGACATTTCCCTTCATGCGAACGAATACCACTTTTGAGCTCAAGATCCATCCCTTCACGACGGGATAACTTGCAGCTAGGGCCTCTGTAACGTGCCATCTACTCTTCCTGTTTCTAAACTCTATTTACACTCTGCGCTTTTTAGGCGGTCGACAACCATTATGTGCGATAGGTGTTACATCAGTAATACTGATGACTTTGATACCTATAGCATTCAAGGCACGAACGGCAGACTCTCTGCCTGGACCTGGACCTTTGACTTTTACATCAACTGCTTCTAAACCCATTTCTTGCGCTGTTCGACCTGCTTTTTCTGCTGCAACCTGTGCTGCAAAAGGCGTGCTTTTTCTTGAGCCTTTAAATCCAGCATTTCCTGAAGTTGCCCAAGCAATAACATTTCCTTGTCTATCAGCAATAGTAATAATCGTGTTATTGAATGTGGCATAAACATTTACTATGCCCTCAACAACCCGTTTTTTTACCTTTTTCCTTTTTTGTGGTGTCGCCATAATCTATGATTCTCCGTCAACTATCGGCCTTTTTTACGAGTTTGGGCATTGGTTTTTGTACGCTGACCACGAACAGGCAATCTTCTTCTATGTCGAATGCCTCTGTAGCAACCCAAATCAAGTAAGCGCTTAATATTCATACTCACTTCTCTACGCAAATCGCCCTCAACCGTGCATTTAGCAACCGCCGCTCGCAAAGCGCTAAGTTGATCTTCTGTCAACTCTTTCACTTTCACAGAAAAGTCTATACCAACTTCTTGGCAAATGGTCTGTGCACTCGTTCTCCCTATTCCATAGATATAGGTCAGTGCTATTCCTGTATGCTTGTGATCTGGTATGTTGATATTGGCAATACGCGCCATAAGATAAACTTCCTAATTATTGTAAAATATTAACCCTGTCTCTGCTTATGCTTAGGGTTACTACATATCACTCGAACTACACGATTACGCAAAATAACTTTGCAGTTTCGGCACATTTTTTTTACTGATGGTCTTACTTTCATAATGCTGTATCTTTTTTCAATTTTATCGGACTAAATTTGCTTTTTTCATAAGACTGCCGTACTGATGAGAAAGCAAGTGTGATTGTATCTGCGCCATGAGATCCATAGCGACAACAACCATAATAAGAATGGATGTTCCGCCAAAGTTAAGAAAGATCCCTGTCCTTACAAGATATTGCTGAGGTAGAAGTGCAACCATAGCAATATAAACAGCGCCAAAAAGTGTCAGTTTGCTAAGAACATCGTCTATATAGCGTGCTGTCTGCTCTCCTGGACGAATACCAGGAACAAATGCACCTGAGCGTTTGAGATTGTTGGCAACTTCTCTGGGGTTGAATACAACAGACGCATAGAAGAAGCAGAAAAATATCACTCCTATGGTGAAAAGTATGCCATAAAGTAGTTCACCAGGTGCCAGCGCAAGAGCCATATCCTCGAGCCAAGTAAGACCATCAGATTGTCCAAACCATTGTCCTATTGATGCAGGAAACAGTAGGATACTTGATGCAAAAATAGCGGGGATAACACCAGCGACATTCACTTTTAATGGTAAATGGTTTGATTGTTGAGCATAAGCTTGCGGGCCACGATTTGCATAACTCACAGGTATACGTCTTTGTCCACGCTCAATAAAAACAATCAATCCAATAAGTCCGATACCTGCAACAAAGACGATGAGCAATGTAATAAGGCTTATATCACCAAGCCTCGCCAACTCAAACGACTGTGCAATAGAGGATGGTAAAGATGCCACAATACCTGCAAAAATAAGCAATGAAATACCGTTTCCTATGCCCTTTTCATTGATCTGTTCGCCAAGCCAAATTAGAAAAGCCGTGCCTGCTGTAAATGTTACCGCTGCTGGAATCATGAATCCCAAACCAGTTGTATAAGTAATGCCCTGAGAAGAGAGTGCTGCTGAAAGACCCATGGATTGTACAATCGCAAGGATGATCGCACCGTAACGGGTATATTGTGTGATCTTTCTTCGCCCTGCTTCGCCTTCTTTCTTCAACTGCTCTAACTGCGGCGTTACAGCCGTTAATAGCTGCATAATGATTGATGATGAAATATAAGGAATAACACCCAACGCAAGAACACTCATGCGTTGCAAAGCTCCACCAGAGAAGAGGTTGAATAATCCTAAAATTGTTCCTTGGTTCTGGTTAAAAAGCTGCTCCAACTGCACTGGATCTATGCCAGGTACAGGAATATGGGAGCCTAGCCGGAAAACAATAAGAGCAATGGCAACAAATCTCAACCTTTGCCATAACTCAGACAGCCCACCTTGATCGGAAGACTGGTATCCCTGCTTTTTGTTACGCTTATTCAACTGGCTTCAACCTGTTTGCTATCGGCGACGGATTGCACACTACCACCAAGACGAGTAATAGCTTCGTTTGCTCCTTTACTGACTGGCAAACCTTGAACATGTACGGTTTTTTGCAATTCGCCAGAAAGAATGATTTTTACATATTTGGTCACTGAGCGTATCAAGCCAGCTTCTCTTAGACTTTTTAGCGTCACTTGATCGTCTTTTATCTTGTTCAATGCGTAGGTTGTTATTTCCTCACGATACAAGGATTTCCGTGAGCGGAAACCAAATTTCGGCAAGCGTCTTTGTAGAGGCATTTGTCCGCCTTCAAAGCCTGGCCTTACTTTACCGCCAGCACGAGATTTTTGCCCTTTATGTCCAAGACCGCAGGTTTTTCCAATACCACTTCCCATACCACGACCACAGCGTTTAGCAGGCTTTCTTGAGCCCTTTGCTGGTTTTAACTCATTTAACTGCATGTCTCAACCTTTACAAGATGACAAACTTTGTTCACAAGACCGCGATTTTCAACTGTATCCAAGCGTTCAACGCTTTGGTGCATACGTTTCAATCCAAGAGCCTTAACACATTGTCTGTGCTTCGGCTGGCTACCAATCGTACTACGAACGAGCGTTACTTTCATTTTTGCCATTGGTCAATACCCTCAATAACCGACTTGCTCAACCGCTATACCGCGCCTTTGGGCAATACTTGCTGGAGATTGCATTGCTCGTAATCCTGCAACTGTTGCACGAACAATATTGATTGGGTTTGTTGAACCATAGCTTTTTGCGAGTACATTTTGTACTCCAGCTAGTTCTAAAACCGAGCGCATAGCTCCACCAGCGATAATGCCAGTTCCATCAGATGCTGGTTGCATATAAACAACTGAAGCTCCATGATGCGCTTTCACCGGATAATGTAGCGTATTCGCTTTTAGGTTAACTGATACCATATTGCGTCGTGCTGCATCCATAGCTTTTTGTATGGCAATTGGCACTTCTCTTGCTTTTCCTTTACCAAAACCAACTCGTCCATTGCCGTCGCCAACCACTGTCAAAGCACTGAAGCCCAAGATACGACCACCTTTCACAACTTTGGTAACTCTTTTTACTTGAACCAGTTTTTCATAGAACTGTTGTGGATTTTTTTCTGACATACCTGTACTCGCTTTACTAAAACTCAAGGCCAGCTGCTCTTGCAGATTCAGCTATTTGACGAACCTTACCGTGATACGGATATCCTGAACGATCAAATGCTACCTTCGTAATTCCTTTTTCTTTTGCCAACTCAGCAACAGCAGAACCTATAAGTGCTGCGCCATCAACATTATGTGCCGCTTGCTTGTTCTGCTTAGTGGATGCGCTAACAATCACCTTATCTCCTACAACACATGATTCAATAATCTGTGCATAGATATGCTTGTTGGATTTATGTACGGTCAAGCGTATAGCTCCAAGCTCTCGCATTTTCGAGCGAGATTTACGAGCACGACGAAGACGATTTGTTCTTTTATCCATAAATTACCTACGCATACCTATTTCTTTTTGGTTTCTTTAACTGGCACATACTCATCAGCATAACGAACACCTTTACCTTTGTAATTTTCGGGTGGACGAAGCGATCGAACTTCTGCTGCCACTTGCCCGACTCTCTGTTTATCAACACCGCTCAAGACAACTTCTGTCGTTCCTTTTACTTCCCCTTTAATCGTATCAGGGAGCATATAAACAACAGGGTGAGAGTAACCGAGGGTTAACTGTAACTTTTGTCCTTCAAGCTGCGCACGATAACCAACACCGCGTAACTCAAGTTTTTTCTCAAATCCTTGATCGACACCATGAATGAGGTTCGCTAATAGCGCTCGCATGGTACCAGAAAGTGCCTTTGTTTTTTGAGAGACATCACGCACCTTTATCTTTAAATTGTCTTCGGAATGCTCTACGCCAATATTCACGTGTAGCTGCATTTTATGCTCACCACGCTTACCTTTGGCTTTTATCCACTGACCGTCTACCTGTACCTCAACCCCTGAAGGGATAGGTACTGGGTTATTTCCAACTCGTGACATGTATCTACAACCGCCTTTTTATAAAATCGCTTAGAATACTGTGGCGAGCACTTCGCCACCAATATTGTACTCACGCGCTTCTTTATCAGAAATCACTCCCTTTGAGGTCGAAACTATAGCAACCCCATAACCATCGCGTACTCGAGGCAAATCCTTGACTGTACGATAAATACGCAATCCAGGACGACTCACTCTTTTTATTTCTTGAATAACTGGGTGACCTTCGTGGTACTTCAAAGCAAGCCGCAATATGTTCTTACCGCCATCAGTTGTATCTTGATGATAGCCTTCTATGTAGCCTTCACGCTTCAGTAAATCAGCAACTGCTTGCTTCAAGCGAGAGTCATCGATTTCAACGGCTTCATGACCAGCCATTTGAGCGTTTCGTATTCTGGTAAGAAAATCAGCCAGAGTGTCTTGCATACTCATATGTAACGTCCAATCCTATTATGTGGCTTACCAACTTGCCTTTCGCAAGCCTGGAATTTCGCCTTTCATTGCGTATATACGCAACATGTTTCTCGATAATCCAAATTTTCTATACACACCGCGTGAACGACCAGTGAGCTGGCAACGATTAACCAATCGACATTTACTCGCATCACGAGGCAGTTTTTGTAGAGCTGTAAGTGCTTCCCAACGCTCTTCATCAGAGGAAGTTACCGCGCTGATAATTTTCTTCAGTTCTACCCTTTTTTCCGCAAACTTTACAACAGCTGCGTTACGGCGCTTTTCTCTTTCTATTACAGATTTTCTAGCCATGTTTTCCCTATGTACGAAATGGAAAATGAAGAGCTTTTAACAGACTCAATGCCTGCTGATCGTTATTACTCTTGGTAACAATAGCAATATCAAGCCCACGGATTTTGTCAATCTTGTCGTAGTCTATTTCAGGGAATACGATTTGCTCACGAACCCCTAAATTATAATTTCCCTTGCCATCAAATGAACGCGGGCTCAGTCCACGAAAGTCACGAATACGCGGAATCGCTATATGCACCAAGCGTTCAACAAAATCCCACATCCGTTCACCACGCAAGGTTACCTTGCAGCCCAACGGCCAGTCAGTACGAACTTTAAAGCTCGCAACAGATTTTTTGGCTTTTGTTGCTATAGGTTTTTGACCGGCAATAAGCTCTAGGTCACGAATAGCATTATCGAGTACTTTTTTGTCTGTTATAGCTTCTCCAACACCCATGTTGAGAACAACTTTTTCCAGCCGAGGAACTTGCATAATAGATTGCAACTCCAGCTGCTGCTGTAGTTCTGTGCGAAGCGAATCTTTATATTGTTGACGAAGAGACATCAGGCTGTTACCGCTGTATTTGTGGATTTGTAAAAACGGACTTTTTTGCCATCTTCCACTTTATAGCCAATTCTATCAGCACTTCCAGAGTCGCCTTTTGATGCATTAAAAAGTCCAACATTTGATATATGAACAGACGCTTCTTTTTCCACTATGCCGCCTGGCTTACCAGCTATTGGATTAGGCTTTACATGTTTTTTTATCATGTTTATTCCAGCAATGTATACACGATCACCATCTATGCGAAGTACTTTTCCTTGCCTGCCTTTATTTTTACCAGCGATCATAATAACGCTGTCATCTTTTTGAATTTTCTTCATCACACTTGCCCTATAGCACTTCTGGAGCGAGCGAAACAATACGCATAAATTGTTGCGTACGAAGCTCACGAGTTACTGGCCCGAATATCCTTGTACCAACTGGAGCGTACTGATTATTCAGTAGTACAACCGCATTATCATCAAAACGAATCAATGATCCATCTGTCCGACGAATACCGCTTTTGGTACGAACCACTACAGCGAACATCACTTGACCTTTAGAAACACGACCCTGCGGAATAGCTTCTTTCACTGCTATTTTGATAATATCACCAATGCCTGAATAGCGCTTCCCTGAGCCACCAAGTACCTTGATACACATCACTTTGCGAGCTCCGCTATTATCGGCAACCGCAAGCATTGTCTGTGTTTGTATCATTTTGCCTTTATTCCAGTAATAAATTAATCAAATCATTGACGTTTCTTAATGACTCACAGAGCCTTCAACAGCAGCTGGCTGTTGAATTTCTTTCAACACCCAAGATTTTGTTTTTGAAAGAGGTCTAGATTCTTGTATAGTCACCAAATCACCAATCCGAGATTGATTGTTTTCGTCATGCACATGCAGTTTTGTTGAGCGACGAATAAATTTTCCATAAATTGGATGCTTGACCATGCGTCGGATAAGTACGACACAGGTTTTATTCATTTTGTCGCTCACTACCATCCCAGATAAAACACGAGCATTTGTGTGTTGTTCCATTAGTTTGTTGCTCCTTGTTCTTTCTGACGAAGGTACGTCAGCACTCTAGCAATATCTCGCCTTACTTCACCAATAAGGTGTGTTTGACCAAATTGACCAAGACCTTTTTGCATACGAAATCCAAATAATTCTTTGCGCAGTTCCGTGAGTTTTTCTTTGAGTTGCTTATCGTTCAACTCTGCAAGTTTTTTTCTTTCAGCGCTATCCATTACATCACCACTCGACGGGAAAAAGTTGTAGCAAAAGGTAACTTCGCTGATGCTAATCGCATCGCTTCACGAGCCACTTGCTCGCTAACACCTTCAATTTCGTAAAGCATACGACCAGGCTGAATAAGAGCTACCCAGTACTCAACGCCACCCTTACCTTTACCTTGGCGAACCTCAAGAGGCTTTTGTGTAATAGGCTTGTCTGGAAAAACTCGTATCCAAACCTTTCCACCACGACGAATGTAGCGGGTAATCGCTCGCCGTCCAGATTCGATTTGCCTTGAGCTCATTCTTCCACGCTCAGTCGCTTTCAGTCCAAACTCACCAAAGCTGACTTTACTGCCTCTTGTCGCAAGACCACGGTTACGGCCTTTCTGCTGTTTACGATATTTTGTTCGTTTTGGTTGCAACATAACGCTTGCTTATTTCTCTAGTTTCTCGATTGTGTATCGTTTGACTGTCCACTGATAGCTTTCATGCCACCAAGAACTTCGCCCTTAAATATCCACACCTTAATACCGATGATGCCATAGGTTGTTAATGCCTCATACTGTGCATAATCTATATCTGCACGAAATGTATGCAAGGGCACACGACCTTCTTTTTGCTGCTCTGTTCGAGCAATTTCAGCACCACCGAGTCGACCACTTGCTTGAACTTTTACACCAAGTGCTCCAGCGCGCATAACATTTTGCACTGATCGCTTTAACGCACGGCGAAACATCACTCTTTTCTCTAACTGTAGGGCAATGCTCTGCGCCACTAAGCGAGCGTCAAGTTCAGGCTTTTTGATTTCAGCTATATTGATATGTACCGCTCTACCTAGCTCAGCCTCAGCTATTTTTTTCAATTTGCCGACATCTTCACCCTTTTTGCCTATTACCACACCAGGACGGGCCGTATGAATGGTAACAACGGCATTCTTTGACATCATATCAATTTGAATACGACTCACAGATGCATGAGAAAGCATATTTGATAGCTTTTCTCTTAGGCGAATATCAGACATCAAGTTGCGGCTAAAATTTCCTTTCTCAGCAAACCATACCGAGCTGTAGCCCTTGACTATGCCAAGCCTCATGCCAACTGGATGTACTTTCTGTCCCATAAGTGAAGCTACCTTTGGTTATCAGAAACTTGCACATAAATATGGCAAGTTCTTTTTGTTATGCGATCCGCACGACCACGAGCTCTTGTTCGAATACGCTTTAATCGTGGGCCTTCATTGACATACACTGCGCTCACTTTCAACTGATCAATATCAACACCATGGTTGTTTTCAGCATTCGCTATAGCTGAATCAAGCGTTTTTTTCACCATTCCTGCCGCTTTCAAACCACTAAACGACAAAATGTTGACGGCTCTTTCAACCCCCATGCCTCGTATTTGATCGGCAACTAATCGAGCCTTGAATGGCGATATACGAGCAGACTTATGTATAGCTTGTGTTTCCATCAATGACTACCTTTTTTTCGCCTTTCTGTCGCCAGCATGCATTTTGAATGTCCTTGTCAGCGCAAACTCACCAAGTTTATGACCAACCATATCCTCATTAACAAATACAGGGATATGCTGCCTACCATTGTGCACTGCTATGGTCAGTCCAACCATATCTGGCAATATCGTAGAGCGTCTCGACCAAGTTTTGATCGGCTTTCTATCATTATTCGTGGCGGCTTTCTCTACTTTTTTCAGTAGCGATATGTCGACGAATGGACCTTTTTTTAATGACCTAGGCACTGTAATGGCTTCCTTTACTTACGGTTTCGTCTTCGAACGATTAAACTATTCGTCCGTTTGTTTTTACGAGTTTTGTAACCCTTGGTTGGCACACCCCAAGGAGTCACCGGATGGCGTCCTCCAGAGGTTCGTCCTTCTCCACCACCGTGTGGGTGATCAACTGGGTTCATAGCTACACCACGAACCGTTGGACGAACACCACGCCAGCGTTTTGCTCCAGCCTTTCCTAACGATTGTAGGCTATGCTCTGAGTTTCCTACTTCACCAAGCGTCGCTTTGCATTGATCTGGTACTTTACGCATCT
>JAOPUL010343792.1:0-61152 GCA_027564515.1 Octopus rubescens | reverse complement strand
TTTTAGACGCAATGTCACAAAACCACCTTCACGGGCAACGAGTTGTGCCGAAGCTCCTGAGCTTCTTGCCATTTGCGCGCCTTTTCCTGGCTTTAACTCAATACAATGAATAACACTACCGAGCGGCATATACTGCAACGGCATGGCATTACCAGGACGAACTGGCGCTCTACTGCCTGATTCAAGAATATCACCAACGGCAATAGATTTCGGCGCAATAATGTAACGGCGCTCACCATCTGTATAGCATAAAAGCGCTATATTTGCTGTTCTATTAGGATCGTATTCAATACGCTCAACTTTTGCTGGTATGGCATCTTTATTACGGCGAAAGTCAATGATTCTGTAAAGGCGTTTATGTCCACCACCTTTATGACGGACAGTAATTCTTCCTTGATTATTCCTACCACCACTCTTCGTCAAGCCTGTTACTAGAGGCGTATGAGGCGCACCACGATGCAAGTCAGTGTGACTGACTCGAACCTGATGCCTACGACCAGCAGAGGTTGGTTTACTATTGAGCATACTCATAATTAATCAGCTACCTGAAAGGTTATTTCTTGACCTTTTTTTACCGAAATATAGGCCTTTTTGAATCCTTTTTTTACTCCAACGCCACGAGCATTGCGTTTAATTTCTGGTTTGGTATTCACAACCTGAACGCCGCATACTTCCACCTTAAAAAGTGCTTCCACTGCTAAGCGAATTTGTTTTTTGTTTGCATGTCGCGCAACACGAAAAACATATTGGTTGTGACGATCACCAACCCTTGTTGATTTTTCTGAAATATGCGGCCGCAGCAGCACATTGTGCATATCAACTTTTATCATTGCCAACGCTTCTCCAATTCTTGCGCCACAGCACTTTCTACTAGCACTTTTTTACTGTGTACTAATGCAACAGGGTCGAGGCTTGTTACCTCAAGTAAAACAATATTTGGGATGTTTCTGCAGGCTAGTGAAAGATTTTCATCTTGCTTCATCACGATAATCGTCGTCAGCCCTTGCTCACTCAAGTGAGCCCCAAGTGCTTGCTTGAATGCTTTTGTCCTCGGCTCTTCAAGACGAAGAGAGTCAGAACCAACAAATGCTAATCTTCCTTCTCGAAGGAGTTGAGAAAAAACTGATTGCATCGCTGCTTGGTACATTTTTTTGTTCAGTTTTTGACTGTAATCTCTCGTTGTCTTCGCAAAAGCTCTACCACCACCTCTCCACAGCGGACTGCGAATAGTACCAGATCGAGCGCGCCCAGTTCCTTTTTGACGCCATGGCTTTCGACCACCGCCAGAAACCATTGCACGGGTTTTTTGCGCATGTGTTCCTTGACGGCCAGTCGCCGCATAAGAAACAATGAGTTGATGCACTAAAGGTTCGCTATAAGCCCTATCAAACAGATTGTCGGAAAGGGTCAAGTTGCCCGTGCCATCAATACATACAATATCCATTTGATTCATTTCCTAGGTAGAAGCAACACTATTACGAGATTTTACTGCTCTTTTAACAACTACCTTGGTTCCAACGGGACCAGGAACAGAGCCACGAACAAGTAAAAGGTTGTCTTCAGTAATACATTTTTCCAATACAAGAGATTGACGAGTCACACGCTTGTTACCCATGTGCCCTGCCATTTTTTTTCCTTTCCAAACTTTTCCAGGAAACTGACACTGACCAATAGAACCAGCTGCTCTATGCGAAAGCGAGTTACCGTGCGTTGCATCCTGAGATTTGAAGTTCCAACGCTTAATGGTGCCAGCAAAGCCTTTACCTTTTGAGAAGGAGGTAACATCAACTTTTGCCACATCATCAAAAGAAGCTACAGTAATGCTCGCTCCAAGAGAAAGTTGCTCTTTCTCAATACCATCTGCCAGCACTTCTTCATCAACAACTATTTCTGTAAGACCAACGCCTGGTTCAACACGAGCCTTCGCAAAATGTTCGCGCTCGGCTTTTGTACAACGGCTTGGCTTGCGGATGCCATAAGTCAGTTGTACAGCACTGTAACCATCTGTATCTGGTCGTTTGTGTTGCACTACTCGATTTGGTAGCGCTTCAATTACCGTTACTGCAACAGCAGAGCCATCATCAGAGAAGATTCTGGTCATGCCGCGCTTGAAGCCAACTATCGCTTGTATCATGACATGTTACTCAAGCTGATTTGCACTTCAACGCCAGCTGCAAGATCAAGCCTCATTAAAGAGTCGACTGTTTTTTCTGTTGGCGAAACTATATCAAGCAAACGCTTATGGGTACGAATTTCGTACTGATCTCTCGCATCTTTATTGACATGAGGCGAGATAAGAATAGTAAAACGCTCCTTTTTTGTCGGCAATGGTATAGGACCATGAACTTGGGCACCCGTACGCTTGACAGTTTCAACAATCTCTCTGGCAGAACTGTCGATCAATCGATGATCAAATGCCTTGAGCTTTATACGAATTTTTTGATTTTGCACAACCCTGTCCTGCACCACAATGGTAAAAAGGAAAACTAAAACACTATCTGTAAAAAAGAACGTGCGAACAGATAACCATTAAATCGGCACCAGTCGCAAGAGGACGGGCATGTTACGCAGAAGATGAAACACTGTCAAGAAAAATATAGCAAAGACTGGGGAAGGCTCCGGTCAAGCCCCTGCTTTCAGAGCAATTTCAGACAGCAATTAAACGGTTCATTTTGCTATATTCTATTGATAATCAATGTTTTTTTATTGCTATGCAAATGGCAACAAATCGCTCGAATAGCGGAGGCTAAGGAAAGCTTTTGAGGCGAAAATCAATAGATATTCAGTGTGAATATTTCCCGCTCATCGGGGCAGTAAATATTCTATTCGCTTAGCAGTACTTTGGTACATACAAGCAAGCACTTTGTGCTTTGATTGCTGGCTTTATTCCATCCAAACTATTCATGCCGAATTTGCGCCTTACACTGGCTCGTTTTGTTCTACAATCTTCATCCCCGCTGAGGTATCAGCCATCAATATACTCTCTCACAAAACAGCCCGGCACATGAGTACAGATCTAGAACACTACAGAAACGAAATTGACCGTATTGATCAGGAAGTCTTGCTTCTGCTCAACAAAAGGGCAGAACAAGCGCAGCATATTGGTCGTATGAAGGCACAAAAAGTACGGACGACCACGAAATATGACCCTGCTCGTGAAGCAAAATTGCTACAAAAACTACAACAATATAATAATGGACCGCTACTGAATGAGCAGTTAGCAAGTATTTACCGAGAAATTATTTCTTCCTGCTTGGGTCTTGAACAGACAACAACTATAGCGTTTCTTGGGCCACAAGGAACTTTCACCCAAATGGCTGCAAAAAAACATTTTGGTAGCTCGGCACAATATTGTTCCTGTTCATCGATTGCCGATATATTTGATAATATTGAGCGCGGACTGGTGAATTTTGGCGTTGTCCCTATAGAAAACTCTACCGAGGGTGTTGTTTCACAAACAATTGACAAGCTCAGCCACTCACCGCTACGCATTATTGGTGAGCAAGAGTTACTCGTTGAGCACTGTCTGCTTTCCTCATCAGATAGCGCACTTGCCGACATTCAAGTGGTATACGCACATCAACAGGCATTAGCACAATGCAAGCACTGGCTGAAAGAGCACATGCCACATGTCCATATTGAACCTGTCGCAAGTAATTCACTTGGCGCAAAAATGGCGCTGGAAACTCCTCACAGTGCTGCTATTGCTGCCCGCATCAATGCCGATATTTATGAGCTGAAAGTGCTTCATGAACGGATAGAAGATATTAGCGGAAACAAAACACGCTTCGTTGTTCTTGGTGACATAGATGTTGCCCCTACTGGCAATGATACCACTGCGTTGCTTTTTGGCACTTTACACAAACCTGGCGGTCTCTTTCAGGCACTACGACATTTCAATGACTTTGGTCTTGATATGAGCCGATTGGAAAGCAAACCTTTGCCAACTGCTTCTTGGGAATACAGCTTTTTTGTTGAGTTTCAAGGTCATGTAGATGATGAAAATGTCCAAAAAGCCATACACAAGCTCCGCCAAGATACAACTTTTGTTAAATACCTGGGTTCATTTCCTCAACTGCTCAAATCAACAAAAAAGGTGTAGTTTTGCTATGCTGAAGCAATCTTCAAATACTGATTCCACGCTTCTTTCAGCAGTTCGAGCAACTATTCGTGCTATGCATCCTTATGTTGGCGGCAAACCTATAGAAGAAGTACAGCGCGAATACAAACTCAATAGCGTTATCAAACTTGCCAGTAACGAATGTCCATTGCCGGCATCGGCTGCAGCTCGTCATGCCATTACTGAATGCTTGCATGAGCTTGCCGAATATCCTGATGGTAATGGCTATCACTTGAAACAAGCGCTCGCAAAACGATACCAAATCGATACAAATACTATTACTCTTGGTAGCGGATCAAGCGAAATTCTTTCTTTGCTCGTGCAATGCTTTTGTCAGTCAGACCGTGGTGATGCTTTACTCTTTCCACAATACAGTTTTCTGGTGTATTCTTTGCTTGCACAAACGCATGGACTTGCTAGCCAACAAAGCAAGCTGCACAATTGGCATATAAACGGCGATTCCTTGCTTGAAGCAATCAATGACAATACTCGTATACTTTTTTTAGCGAACCCAGCGAATCCGCTTGGTACCTACTTCCCCAACAAGGAACTGTATCGACTCTTGCAACGGGTTCCTTCGCGTGTATTGATCGTACTTGATCAAGCTTATGCTGATTTTGTTGATGATATTGACGAAACTATTGATTGGTTGAAAGACTTCCCTAACCTCGTTATTACTCGCACTTTTTCAAAGGCTTATGGGCTTGCAGGCCTGCGTATTGGTTATGGACTTGCTAGCGCGAAGATAACCGATCTACTCAATCGTATACGACCGCCCTTTAATGTAACAAGCCTTTCACTGGCTGCTGCACAGGCAGCACTTACCGATACGATTACGCTTGCCGCTACAGTCGAAAATAATCGCTGTCAAATGCAGCGTTTCATTGCTTGGCTACAACAAAGAAATATTGAATGGATACCCTCACAAGCAAACTTTGTTACTTTTCGCAGCCCTCTAGCTGTCAATGAACTCTATCAAGCATTGCTCAAGAGAGGGGTCATTGTCCGCCCGCTCGATAATTATGGTCTTGCCGAATACATACGGGTTACTATAGGTACTGAAGAACAGATGGATACTTTCTACAAAGCAATGACAGCTGCTGGCATCAAATAAGTGTCTGCACCAAAGATATTGCATACTCGGTTGCGGCTACCAATCTTCTTTTCTCTAGGCGCCGTTATTAGCCTGCTATCACTCATACCTCTTGCGCAACTCCCTTCTGTTCACGGTGGCGACAAATTGCACCATTTCATTGCCTATGGGCTGTGGGCTATGGCGCTATGTGCGTACCCACATAAACTGAACCGCTATATGCTTGTTGGTATGATGCTCTGGGGAGGTGTCATTGAGCTTGTACAGCCATTCGTCAATCGTTACGCTGAATGGAACGATTTTTTTGCGAATGCTGTAGGGGTTATACTTGGCGCTATGCTTGTCAATAACCTCGTAACTATAGTTCGGCTACACCACACAAAACACCATGGATAGATTGATACTTGTCGGCTTTATATCACTCGCTTCGGTCAGCCTCAGTAACTGGTGGATTGCTGCAAGCCTTATCAATCAATATGGCATACAATTTATTTTTTTGCTCGCTGTCATACAATTCTGTGTATTGAGCTCGCTGTTTCAAGCCGAGCGTACCATTGCTAATGAAACCCGTATTGGTTATCAAGCGACCAGCCGCCGTTCAAGCGTCAACATACCAAAAGCTATTTTTTTAGCAAGCTGCTGTATTGCCAGTATGCTGCTTGCGAGCCATAACATTACCATACTTGGCTGGCAAACAAATGTACTCTACCAAGTGGCGACACAACCCTATCAACTTGGCGATGCCTCTTCGTTGATTGAAAGACACTCTTTATTGCTGGTAAGCAATTGGCAACAAATACTCTGGCTCATTGCCACTGCCGCTATTGTCATCATCTTCTTTTTTTGCTTGTTTGGGCGCTACCGTAAAATATCTACACCAGCTGTTGTCTTATTGACACTTGGTGGATTTGTGCTCTTTTTTATGACTTTCTTTTGGCAGCAAGATGTCGCTTTCCCCACTTTTTCGCAAAGCCGACCATTAGCAACAGATTGGCTTGGTTTATTAACAATAGCGCTGACAGTAACTATAGAAACATCGCTGGTAGGCTTGGGAATACTCTTTGTGCTGCGTATGCTTCTGGGTTACAACCTTGAGCAAGGATTTTTGCTTGTTGCAGTCGCCATCACCTGTCTATTGACTGCTTTTTTTCTTCTCGGTGGCTGGATAATGTCTGGGGTTGATAGCATCAGCTTACGAGGGAACACCGCTGATGCGTTGATTGTATTAGCGCCTTTATACATAAAAAGCTTTCCTGCTGGCAGCATCACACTTGCACTATGGAGTTGGTGCGTGGTATCGCTGATTGCCATGAAAACTGCGTTACTTTCTGGTGTGTGCTTCTATGTATTTCGACGATACTTTTTTCCTCGGTTTCGAGAAAATCATATTCTTGTTATCAGTTTAGTCGTATTTTTTTCTTTCTTTATGCTGCTTCTATCCTTGACGACTAATGACATAGAGTGGGTCAGTACAACAACTTTTTTCCGAGATATTTTTCTTCGTGGCTTTTTCTACTGGTCACCTCTCCATATCGCTCTTCTTTGCTGGCTTGCCTACCGCCAACCATATCTCGCCCACGGTAATCTTTTACCTAGCAGCTTCATTTGGGCCGATAACGCTATACGCCCCTACTATTTGGCACTTATGTGCTTATTTATTCTGCTCTGGTTCTACCGAATAGGCAGTGATCTCATTGCTATTATTTAGTTATAGCCCGTAGAGATGACCCTACCTTGCATTGATTTTTCTCGCTTTGATGATCCATTGCATACCATGGATGTTGTTGCTGAAATAGATGAGGCAAGTAGAGATACAGGTTTTTTCTTGCTGCGTAACCATGGCATTGATCAATCTTTGATAGCAAAAACCTTTGCTAGCGCAAAAGATTTTTTCTCCCTACCATTGGCGAATAAACAAGCAATCGCTCTTTCACAATCACCACATTTTCGTGGCTATTTCGGCGTAGGTGAAGAGCGACTTGATCAATCTTACCCTCTCGGTGATTACAAAGAAGGGATAAAAATTGGTCGTGACTTGCCAGCATCGCACCCGCTTGTTCTATCAGACACCCCGCTACACGGTGCCAACCAATGGCCTGTCGATTTACCCAATTGGCAACACACAATGAATGAATATATTGCTGCAAGCCAAGCACTGGGCTGCCGATTGATGTCAATTTTTGCTCTGGCAATGGGTGAGAACCGTCAGTATTTTGATGACATGCTGACTGAGCCTATGGTGACACTTGCGCCCTTACACTATCCACCAGCAATGGATGGTGTACTTGCAATGGCAGGGGCACATAGTGATTATGGTTGCCTTACCATAGTCTACCAACAGGATGTTGCTGGCTTACAAGTCGAAACACCAAAAGGCTGGGTAGATGTGCCCATTATTGATGGCACTTTGGTTATCAACATCGGCGATATGCTCCAGCGCTGGAGCAATAATATCTACCAATCAACCAAGCATAGAGTCATCAATACGCACCCTGTCAGTCGGTATTCTCTAGCATTCTTTTTTGACCCTAATTTTGATGCGCTTCTCCAGCCACTCGCCAAATGCGTGACTGCTGATCGACCACCAGCTTACCAAACAATGACGGCAGGCGCTTATATGCTTGAGCGAATGCAAACGAGTTTTCAGTCGTGCTGATACCAGCAAACTACATGTTCTACAATGTGCCCATTCTCAAAATTTCGCCAACATAGTTAGCAGAGAATATTGATGCTCAGTCAAGCTGATTACCATGCCATTATCGTCACGCTCAAGCTAGCAGGCCTAACGACCGTTATATTGCTGGTACTTGCTGCTCCCTTAGCAGCATGGCTGGCCTATGGTCGCAGTCGCTGGCGAACTTTTGTTGAGGCAATTGTCGCACTCCCTCTGGTATTACCACCAACCGTTCTTGGCTTTTATTTGTTGCTGATGCTTGGTGATGAAGGACCACTGCGCCATATTGCCCAATTCTTTGGCATGCAAAGTTTTGCCTTCAGTTTCACTGGACTTGTCATAGGGTCAGTTATCTATTCCCTTCCGTTTGTTGTACAACCTTTACACAATGCTTTTGTTGGCGTCAATCCGCAAATGCTTGAAATTGCGGCAACATTGGGAGCAGGTCGATTGAACCGGTTTTTTTCTATCGTTGTTCCGCTGTCACGACCAGGATGGATAACAGCAGGTGTACTTGGCTTTGCCCACACCGTAGGTGAGTTTGGGGTGATTTTGATGATAGGCGGCAGTATATCTGGACAAACGCGAGTACTATCAATTGCTATTTACGATCATGTTGAAGCGCTTGCATACCAACAGGCGCACTGGCTCTCAGCTAGCCTCGTCGGTATATCTTTTTTGCTGTTATTATTTGTTTATGGTATGAACAGGTATCTCACATACCGTCGTTAAGCGCAATGCCTTGAGCGCCTACAGCTTCACCGTTGAACACGATGTTATCACCATCCCATGTCACTTGACCATTTGCTATACAGTCGATAACTTGCGGATAGTGTGCTCGCTCGCTCGCCTGTACCCGAGCCGCTAGAGTTGCTGTATCATCTCCTTTCTCAATGGCTACCTTTCCTTGTGCGATGATTGGGCCATCGTCCAAAGCAGCCGTTGCCAAGTGAATGGTAAAGCCGTGATCGGTAGCGCCAGAAGACAGCGCCCTTTCGTGGGTACGAAGACCTTTGAACTGCGGTAATAGTGATGGGTGTATGTTGATGATGCGTCGTGGATAAGCCTCTATAAAACTTGCATCCAAAATACGCATAAAACCGGCAAGAACGATGTAGTCAATCGATAAGTGTTGCAAGTATGCTTGCAAGCGTTGACACCAATCTGCTCTCGTACCATTCCCTAACCATGGAAGAATGAGTACATCTTTTTTGTAGCTATCTGCCAGTTGTATTCCAGCAGCGCGCGGATTGTCGGTAACAAGCAGTTCAACACTGTAGTGACTGATAGCTTCCCTATCAAGCAACGCCTTTGCTGTTGTTCCTGCTCCAGAGAAAAATATTGCGCAACGCACGAATTATAGCCACTTCCCTTGATAAGTCGTTACCGGATGATCACCGCTGCTTTTCTCTATAGTGCCGAGGTGCCATACATGCTCTCCGCAATCTTGTAAGTGTTGCATTGCTTGCTCTAGATACTGTTTTGGTACACAGGCTACCATACCGACACCACAGTTGAATACCTGTAGCATATCCTCAGTTGGCAGATGCGATAGCTCTTGAATCCACTGAAAAATCGATGGTAATTCCCAGCTATGCAAGTAAATGCGAGCATCAGAGCCTTGAGGCAGTACACGAGGAATATTCTCTGTAAGACCGCCACCAGTGATATGCGCTAGTGCGTGAACTGGAACGGCTTTACACAAGCTCAACAGTGATTTCACATAAATCTTTGTCGGCTTCATCAGGCAATCTAAACGAACACCTTTGCACTTATCGCCAATATTAAGGCCATTATCTTTGAGCAGCTTGTGTATCAGCGAGTAGCCGTTTGAATGCACTCCAGAAGAAGCAATTGCAATAAGTTGATCTCCAGGCTGTACTTTTTCTGCGGTAACAATTCGTGATTTTTCAACCACACCGACACAAAAGCCCGCAAGATCAAACAACCCATCGCTGTAGATGCTTGGCATCTCTGCGCTTTCTCCGCCGACTAATGCACAACCAGCTTGTTCACAGCCACGAGCAATACCGCCAATAATCGCCTCAGAGCGGTCAATATCAATTTTTTCCGTTGCGTAATAATCAAGAAAAAATAGTGGCTTTGCACCGGTGACAACAACATCATTAACACACATGGCGACGAGATCAACGCCAATATTGTCATAACAACCCGTTTGCACTGCGAACTTCAGCTTTGTGCCAACGCCATCTGTGCCAGAAACAAGAATTGGCTCGTGATAACCTGTTGGCATAGCAAACATGGCGCCAAAATGTCCAATGTCGCTCAATACGCCGGGGATGTGTGTGTTACTGGCTTTTTTCTTGATTCTACGGACGAGCTCATTTCCAGCGTCTATATCAACGCCAGCTGACTTATAGGTGACAACATTCATAGTAAACAGATTCTTTCATTTTTGTGGTGGAAACAGATTGTAGCTATTCAAGGCTCATGCAAGCAACTTTTCTACTACCTTCTGCAGGCAATTCGTCCCATTACATACTGCGCCTTTGCTTGAGGCATATAATACGACATCTTTCATCTATGAGTTTCAAAGGTCTTCCCATGCTTTCATCTGTGAGCTACCGCCAATACCCGTGGACAATACGAATCATTGCATTGAACATAGTCGTTTTTATTGCTCTGCAACTGGGTGGGTATTCGGGAGATTACAACCCTATACTGCATTGGGGTATTTTTGATGCGCAAGCCGTTGCCAATGGACAATGGTGGAGGTTATTCACCGCCGTATTGTTACATGCAGATTTTACTCATTTGGTATTCAATAGTATTGCGTTGCTTATATTCGGGTCGATGCTAGAGCCGCTGATTGGCTCTACAATCTATTGCCTTGTTTACGCTTTAGGCGGCACTATTGCGAACTTGCTGGTATTTCTTATATTCCATGCTATGGGCACACCTTACCATTCTCTTGGTGCATCAGGAGCCATTATGGCGCTGATTGGTAGTGCTCTATCGTGCGTTGTGTATATCTACAGAAAAACAGCACTGCCGCAATGCAAGCTACTACTGCAACGAATTGGTATTATCCTTGGCTTGCAGGTCGTTATCGACCTACTCTTTCCATCAAATAGTATGGTGACCCACTTTTCTGGAATAGTTGCTGGCATAGCACTAGGCGCTATTATCGTTTATATACGCACTTTTCAAAAGCGCTGAAAACGGGCTTCAGGAAATAGGCAGGAAAGGTTTAAAGCAAGCTATTGACGAAATCATCAATCAATTTTTTTCGCTCATTGAGCATATCACTTCCGTCATCTTCTTCCATACTGGCTAGGTATGTTTTATCCAGCGTTTCTTGTAAACAAAGCAAGAGCGGTGCATCGAAACCATGCAATTGGTAGACAATGCTACACTCACTTTTTTCTAGCGTTTTCGGATCAACTGTATCGTAGTTGATATCTTGATTGCCTAAAAAATTGCGTACCTCCTTGTCCAAAAATACAAGAGGCATGTCAGATTGTAACGCTGGACGAAACCTGCTATCAATACCACTTTGCACGATATCATCAAGTTGTATCACTTGCTCTGTCAAAAGGATGAATGGTTTCGGCTGTAGTGATTGATTGATAATAGGAGCGACAGGTCGAGGTACAAGCATATCGATATCTTGTGGCTTATGGCTATATGCTGTGGCAGTAATATCGGGAATCAAGTACTTTTCGCCAAATGATGACTTTGCAACAAGATCGGCAGAAACTGCATGTGCATGAATCGCTGCATCTAGTTGCTGGTATTCTAAGCGCCGAGAAGAGCACGCCACTGTTACCACAGCGCAAAGTGCTATCAAGCATAGTCGTATAGCCTGTATCTTCATCAAACGCATCCTACCAAAGCGAGAGCATCATCAACTGTTTTGCTATATTCATCATCAAGCCATAACAATGGCAAGCGAATTCCTTTATCTATCATACGCATTTTTTGTAGGGCATATTTGACTGGTATTGGGTTTGGTTCAATAAACATTGCCGAGTGTAGTGGCAACAACTGCTGCTGAATACTCTCTCCTTTTTCGTAATCACCTGCAAGCATAGCCGTGCAGAGTTCATACATTTTTCGGGGTACAACATTGGCAGTAACGGAAATGGTACCATGACCACCCGCACGCATGAAATCGTATACGCTCATATCTTCGCCAGTTAACACACTAAAGTTATCATCTACCCCAGAAAGAATGGTGCCTACCCTTTGTATGTCGCCTGTTGCCTCTTTAATGCCAACAATATTATCCAGTTTACTTAGTGCTATTGCTGTTTCTGGCAGCAAATCAGCAACCGTACGACCAGGAACATTGTAAAGAAGTTGTGGGATAGCAACGGCTTTCGCTATATGCGCAAAGTGTGCGTATATGCCTTTTTGTGTTGGCTTATTGTAATAAGGAACAACCAAAAGACATGCATCGGCACCAACCGCTTTTGCTTCTTGCGTAAGCTGTACTGCTTCAGCTGTGCCATTACTGCCAGTTCCAGCAATAACGGGAATACGCCCTTTTACTTGCTCAATAGTGAACCGAATAACATCTATATGCTCTCGATGACTAAGGGCTGCTGACTCGCCAGTCGTGCCAACAGAAACAATAGCATTTGTCTTTTGCTCGATATGAAACTCTATCAAATCAGCAAGACGAGGTGAGTCAACTTGACCATCTCTATGCATGGGAGTGACGATAGCCACAATACTTCCTTTTAACATGACCCCTTCCTTTGACGATAATCACCACACGAAAACGCTTATATTACTGCCGTTAGGCACGATACACAAATACAAGCGCTTATTTTGCAATGGTATGGAAAACTGACTTGAAAATGCGAATTAAGGCTTTATTTTTACTACAAGGATAATCTTTTTTTCACTCAATAAGAGAATAGAGAGGCGCCAATGAACTTCGACACCATGACCAGCGCATTGCAACAAGCGATAACAGAAGCACAATCACTCGCACTAACAGCGAACAATAGCCAGTTAGAAGGCGTGCATCTTCTTGCTGCGTTGCTTGATAATACACAGCTTTCTACTCGCACACTACTTGCACAAAGTGGTGCTGATGTTGATAGCCTCATCGCCGCCGTCAAGCAAGAATGTAACAACCTTCCATCACTAGGAACAAGCCAAGAACTACGGGCATCTTCTGATCTGTCGGCTATATTTGGAACTGCTAGCAAACTTGCAAGAGATTGGCAAGATAGCTATATATCAACCGAAATAGCCCTTCTTGCCATGGTACAAAGCAAAGGAAAGGCTAGCTCCCTGCTCGCTAAACACCAAGTACAGAAAGAGCGATTAACACAAGTCATACGCCAAGCAAGAGGTGGAGAAACCATTGCCGAACAAGGTAGTGAAGATGCGCAAGAAGCACTCAAAAAATACACTATAGATATTACTGAAAGAGCTGCACAAGGGGATCTTGATCCAGTCATTGGACGAGATGAAGAAATTCGCCGTGCCATACAAATTTTGCAAAGAAGAAGAAAAAACAACCCCGTCATCATTGGGGAGCCAGGAGTTGGAAAAACAGCCATTGTAGAAGGATTAGCTCATCGTATTATCAACAATGAAGTTCCAGAAGGATTGAAAAATAAAAAAGTGCTCGCGCTTGATTTGAGCGCATTGATTGCTGGTGCTAAATATCGTGGTGACTTTGAGGAACGGCTCAAGGCCGTACTAAGCGCCATACAAAAAAGCGCAGGAAATATCATACTCTTCATTGATGAAATTCACATGCTTGTCGGTGCTGGAAAAACAGATGGAGCGATGGATGCTGGCAATATGCTGAAACCAGCACTTGCTCGAGGAGAGCTTCATTGTCTTGGAGCAACAACACTTGATGAATATCGCCAGTACATTGAAAAAGATGCTGCGCTTGAGCGACGCTTTCAAAAACTTATGGTCAACGAACCAGATGAAGCAAGCTCCATAGCCATACTTCGAGGATTAAAAGAAAAATATGAAGTACATCACGGTGTTGATATTAGCGATTCAGCCATTATTGCCGCTGTAAAGCTTTCCCACCGCTATATTAGCGACCGAAAACTTCCTGATAAGGCGATTGACCTTATCGATGAAGCTGCCAGTAGCATCCGTATGGAAATAGATTCAAAACCTGAGGCTATTGATAGGCTTGAGCGCAAACTCATACAGAAAAAAATAGAAAACCAAGCGCTGCAAAAAGATACTAGTAACGAAGCAGTAAGCAAACGAACAGATCTTGAAGCAGAAATTCAACAGCTGGAACAAGATATAGCAAACTTACAGGAACGGCTGGTCTCTGAAAAATCAATCGTACACAATGCGCAAAAAATCAAAACAGCACTTGATCAAGCACGCACAGAATCAGAGCAAATGAAGAGAAAAGGAGATTTAGAAAAACTTGCTGAATTGCAATATTCACACATACCAGAGCTCGAAAAGCAGCTACAGCAAGCACTCGAAACACAAGTTCCAGACGAACGCCACAAACTCTTACCAAGCCATGTAGGAACGGAAGAAATTGCGCAGGTTGTCTCTCGCTGGACGGGTATACCCATCACCAAAATGCTTGAAACCGAAAAATCTCGACTCGTACATTTAGAAGATAGCTTGCAAAAGCATGTCATCGGCCAACCAGAAGCGATAAAAGCCACCGCTAACGCTATTCGCCGCTCACGAGCTGGACTTTCTGATCCAAGCCGTCCAAATGGGTCATTTCTCTTTCTTGGAACAACTGGCGTAGGAAAAACAGAACTCTGTAAAACACTTGCACAGCTTCTTTTTGACAATGAGCAAGCGCTTATTCGTTTTGATATGTCAGAGTTTATGGAAAAACACGCCGTTGCTCGTCTTATTGGCGCCCCTCCCGGCTATGTTGGCTATGAACAAGGCGGAAGCCTCACCGAAGCGGTAAGAAGGCAGCCGTACTCTGTCATACTGTTTGATGAAATTGAAAAAGCGCACCCAGAAATATTCAACGTACTATTGCAATTGCTTGATGATGGTAGGCTCACAGATGGTCAAGGAAGAACGGTAGACTTTCGCAATACCATAGTTGTTATGACTTCAAACCTCGGCTCTACACTTATCGACAAAGAAAGTGACCATGCAATGAACACTGCGCGTGTCATGGAAGAAGTGCGCCAACACTTCAGACCAGAATTTATGAACCGCATTGATGATATTATTGTTTTTCGTTCGCTTGATAAATCAGCTATTCGAGCTATTGTTGATAAGCAAATACAAATACTGAATAAACGACTCGCCGAGCAAAACTACCAATTGCAGTTGGATGAAGCGGCACTCCAACGCCTCGCCGATATAGGGTTTGATCCAGAATATGGCGCAAGACCATTGCAACGAGCGATACAAAAGTGGATAGAAAACCCTCTTGCAGAAAAAATACTCTCTGGAGAAATACACGACGGCACCATACGAATAACCATAGGTACTAATGGATTTTTATTGAATGAATGAAGCAGCAACAATCATCGCTTATATTGATGGGTCGTGCATAGGAAATCCTGGCCCTGGCGGTTGGGGAGTCGCACTCTACTACGGCGAACATACGAAGGAATTCTACGGAGGTGAGCAGCACACTACCAACAACCGAATGGAGCTTACTGCCGCTATTCAAGCGCTTGAGGCACTTAAAAAAACTGGCGTTCAAATAACCATATTCACTGACTCACGCTACCTACAAAATGGCATGTTGCAGTGGCTGAAAAGTTGGAAAAAGTGTGATTGGAAACCAAAAGCAAGAACGCCTATCAAAAACCAAGATTTATGGAAGCGGCTTGATCACTTAGCCAGTCAATTCACCATTGATTGGCAATGGGTCAAAGGACACAGTGGTGATAAGGGTAACGAGCTTGCGGATACGCTCGCCAGAAAAGGCGCTGCACAGATTATGGGGAAATAGCGCCGATGAATGTAGACCGCAAAAGCGTGTATCTCACCAATTTTAGAGATCAATAATCTTCCACTGCCCTTCGCCAGCAGTAGCGAGTGTATGCTGACACCAGCTTGGTGGCTGCTCTTGTGCATCAAGAGCAATAATACAACGACCACCTTGCTTTCTGTAATCTGCCACCCAATCTTGTGCTTGAGACTGGTAGCGAAAATCGACCCACACCATTTTCTGCGGTTGATTGTGAGAAAGTGCTAGTACTGTATCAACATCAATACTAAAACCAGTTGCTGACTGTTGCTGTTTTCCAAAGTAATCACCTATTCCATCATAACGACCACCTTGAGCAAGCAGTTGATGCTCGCAATAGCATGAATAAATCATGCCGTTATGGTAAGAGTGACCACGCATATCAGCGAGATCAATAACCGAATCCACTTGGCTATAGCGATCAGCTATAACGCTGCTCACTTGGCACAGTTCATCAAGGGCTTTATCAATAAAGCTATCAAGGCCAGCAAGCATATTTTTTGCTTGATCAATGATTTGCAAATCTCCAACCATACGAGGTAAGGTTTGAATCGCCTTGGCTAGCGTTTGCTGGTGGATATGTTCATCACAAAAAATCGCTATATCTGTAAAACTACGCCGCTTCATAATGCTTTCACATTGTTTGCTAGCATCTGGCGTAAGATTTGCCAATGCCAGCAGGCGCGTTAATATACCAGTATGCCCTAGTTGCACATGTAGCGGGCTTGCAATAGCTTTTCGGATACTGGCAATCATCAATTCAACGACTTCTTGATCGGCAGCGCTTGCTTGACTGCCAAAAAGCTCTATACCAGCTTGGTAGGGATTACGGCTAGCTGCAAGTTTTCGTGGCTTGCTCAACAGAATGTTGCCAAAATAACAATAGCGACTAATGGTGCCTGTATGACTCATCTGCGAGTCAATTCTTGCAACCTGTGGAGTAAAATCTGCTCGTAAGGCTAGTGGGCGCTCACCCAGTTGCGATGGTAAGCTTATTGTCATTTCAGCCAAGTCAGATGCTGTTCCACTGACCAATGCATCTTGGTATTCAAGTACTGGCGGCACAACCAACTGATAGCCATGGCTGTAATACATGTCCAATAATTGGCGCCTGAAGTTGTCGAAAAACTCGGCAATAGGTGGTGTAAGTTCTTGTATGTTCTCTGGTAGAAACCAAGAGTGGCTCGTCATGCTATTTCTCCGTTCAGAATACTCGCCATAATAAAAGCGTATAAATTGTAACGCACAATCACTCTGTACACAGATAGGGCGCACGATTCATGCTCTAAGAAACGCCAACAATAGCGTTTTTTCAAGTCGTTTGTGAGTTGTGCGTGTGCTGATAGATGCGCCGTGCCAATGCTTCGTTGACACCTGGCACTTTCTGTAAATCAGCAACCGCTGCACTGAGAACACCCTTTCTACCACCAAAATATCGTATCAGCTCTCTACGCTTTACTGGCCCTATGCCTGGAATATCTTCCAATAACGACCTTTTGCGTGTTTTCGCTCTTTTTTTTCTGTGATTGTGTATCGCAAATCGGTGCGCTTCATCTCGAATATGTTGAATCAAATGGAGCGCTGGCGAATCATGCTTTATGGTAACTTCTGCGGGCACTTGTGCATCACCCACATGAGTAAAAAAGAGTTTTTCTAACCCTGCTTTTCGCTCTGGACCTTTGGCAATACAAAGCACCGCTAAGCCTTGTAAACCTATGCTGATAAGCTCCTCAAGTACAACTGTTAGCTGTCCCTTTCCCCCATCAATACAAAGTACATCTGGCAAATTTTCGCTATGTTCTTTTGCAAAACGCCGCTGCATCGCTTCCCGCATAGCACCATAATCATCGCCAGCGATTGCCTCTTTTATAGCAAAGAGTCGGTAATGCTGTTTGGCCGGTCCCGTATGATCAAAAACAACACAAGAGGCATAAGTTGCCTCACCGAAGGTGTGACTGACATCAAAGCATTCAAGCCGCTTTATTGGTGTTGCTATTGCAAGTGCTTGGCTCAACTCCATAAAACGCCTGTGATGACTTCTTTTGCTGTTGAGTCGTACTTGCAAGCCTTGTTCTGCATTAGTTTGTGCGAGTCGCAGCCAATCAGCTCGTTGGTTACGAACATGGCTGACGCACTCTATATGCAGACCTTTTTGATCACGAAAAAGTTGCTTCAGTGTTTCACTACTTGCTATTTGGTGATTGGTGATAATGGTATGCGGATAGTCAGTTATGGTTTCTGATAGCAGATAGTGATGCACTATGTATTGCTCAAGTATTGATTGATAATCGGTATCAATTTTGATGCTCGGAAAGCGGTTCATCGTTCCTATGACCTTCCCCGACCGTACCATGAGGTGATGTATACAGCAACTTTGTTGGTATAAAGCTATGGCAATAACATCTGCATCTCCAGTTTGTTGGCTCACTGATTGATGCTCTTGTATTTGCCGCAAAGTTACTATTTTATCCCGTATCTGTGCTGCTTTTTCGTAGTCAAGATTGGCTACATATTGATTCATTTGTTTTGCTAACTGATCGATAACATGATTGTTTTTTCCTTGAATACTTTGTACCGCAAGAGCTACATCGCGTTGATACTCATCACGGCTAATAAGCCCTAAACAAGGGGCGCTACAGCGGCCAATTTGGTGCTGCAAGCACGGTCGACTTCTATTACGAAAAAAAGCATCATTGCACTGGCGAAGGCGGAATACTTTTTGTAATACCTGTAGTGCTGTACGCACAGCATAGCTATTGCTATAAGGGCCAAAGAGCTTTCCTTTACGCGCTTTATTACTACGACAAAAAACAAGATATGGGTAATCTTTATGTGCTGAAAGTAATAAAAATGGGTAGGATTTATCATCACGCAAAAGTACATTAAACTTTGGTTTATGCGCTTTGATGAGGTTTTGTTCAAGCAGCAATGCTTCCGTTTCGCTATGCGTCACTGTTGTTTCTAGCGAGCATACCTGCTTCATCATGGCTGTTGTTTTTACCGAGCTGTGTGAGCTACGGAAATAGCTTTGCACCCTCTTACGCAAATCGCGTGCTTTGCCAACATAGAGTATTCTTCCTTGCTGGTCATACATGCGATAGATGCCAGGAAGATTGGTAAGGGACGCGACAGATTCTTGAAGTTTCTGCTGGGAATCTGTCGCTGAGTCTGGTCGGCGAGTTACCGCCATATCTTCTTTATCGATTATTGTGTAAGAATCGCTTCTTGTAGTTCGGCATGAGATTTATCTGCTTGCAGCTTCTGCCAGAGTGTCGACTCTTCTTCCATACTGGTTGCAAGCGCATCTTCAATAACTCCTTCAACCGATTCTTTATCCATACCCATAAGTACATAAAGCGTGCTATTAGGAGATGCCAAGCTTGTATACAGACGGCTACCTGTCAGCTGCTGATCGGTCAACTGTCTTGTTACCGAGCTGTTGACTCTGTCGACTGTTTGTTCATCGCCCGTACCGACGACTTCGACATACTGTTTAATCAGGTTTTGCACACGCGTGCGTATTCTTTGTGCAAGGCGAACCCTACCATCTGCTTCTGCTTGCTGTTTTTGGTAACTGACACCAGCTTTGGTTGGTTCTGCTACACCAACTGCCGAAAGTACTATACCGCTGACAGGTTCATCGCATACCCATCCAGGGGCAGAATCGCCAGGACTATCTGGAAAAACACAATTTGGTGATTTCACGAGATTATCGATATGATGCTCTCCCTTATCTTTACTACAAGCAACTACCGCAAGAAGTGCCACAAGCAGCAACATTATTTTCTTTTGCATGGTTCTATTACCTTTTGTTTCAATAGATAGATAAATCAGTCAATGTGGCGTACTGGATAACCTGTATAACGCTGTCTTGGTCGACCAATACGATGAGGTGTACTCACCATTTCGTTCCAATGGCTTATCCAGCCAATACTTCTGGCAATGGCAAAAATAACAGTAAACATATTGACTGGTATGCCAATAGACCGAAGGATGATACCAGAGTAAAAATCTATATTTGGGTAGAGTTTTTTATCAATGAAATAATCATCGCTCAGCGCTATTGCTTCAAGACGCTTCGCCGTTGCAAAAAGCTGTTCTTCTTCCTTGTTCTCGTTATCCGCAAGTATTCTGTCACAAATTTCTTTCATCACCGTTGCTCTTGGATCAAAGTTTTTGTATACCCTGTGACCAAAGCCCATCAATCGAAATGGATCGTTTTTGTCCTTCGCTCGCTGAATGAAACCATCAATATTTGATTCGTCACCAATTTCTTGCAGCATATCAATAACGGCTTCATTTGCGCCACCATGTGCAGGTCCCCATAGTGCTGCTATGCCTGCAGCAATACAGGCGTATGGATTTGCTCCACTTGATCCGGCAAGGCGAACGGTGGAAGTGGATGCATTTTGTTCGTGATCTGCATGTAACATAAGAATGGTATCAAGCGCTTTCACATGCATAGGATTGGCGTGATACTGCTCACACGGCGTAGCAAACATCATTCGCAGAAAGTTTTCAGTGAATCCTCTATTATTATCAGGATAAATCACTGGATGACCGATGGAGTACTTATAGCTCATGGCAGCCAGAGTTGGCATTTTTGCGATCAATCGGTAGCATACAAGTGAGCGGTTCTCTGCACTACCTATATCAAGCTCGTGGTGATAGAAAGAAGAAAGCGCACTTACCAATCCACACATAATAGCCATAGGGTGTGCATCAGCGCGAAAGCCTTCCAAAAAGCCACGCATTCGCTCAGTCACCATAGTATGTTTACGCACCGTTGACGAGAAATCCTCGTACTGCTCATCGCTCGGTAGCTCTCCATGAAAAAGCAAATAGCTCAATGCCATATAGTCTTTCTTGGCAGTCAACTCTTCAATAGGATAACCACGGTGTGTGAGTAAGCCTTTACCGCCATCAATAAAGGTAATCGCTGAATCAGTGGATGCTGTGGCAACGAAGCCAGGATCATAGGTAAAAAGACCCTTCTCAAGCAAAGGAGCAACATCAATGACATCCGGTCCCATAGTGCCTGATAGTAGATCAAGCTCTATATTGAGCCCATTTGGAATGGAAAGAGTTGCTTTTTTAGCCATGTCATCATCCTTTTTTTGCATATTATGTTTATCGTTAGTAAGAAACCAATGAGAGGCGAGGAAAATATCGACGACGCTCATCGCGTAAATCATTCGCCAGTAAAGAAAAGTTATATTGACGCTCTGATCCCATACCGTTTTCTTGTAACTGACTTTCCAAATATTCACTCGGCTGGTAATTTTTCGCAAAATATTCTTTTTCTGCAAGGTCAACAAAGGTCAGTCGAATAACCGGAAATGGTTGGTTATAGTACGCCCAGTTGGTAAGTATTCCCCTTACTTCATAATCGCCATTCTCAAGCCTTCTATAGCCAGCAACTTCTATATTGAGTGATACTGGTTTGATGTCAGTAGGTAGCTGACAAAGGCTCACGCCACACAGTTGGCTGTAAACACCACGCAATAATGGATGTTCGCTCCAGCTATCTGTGTTAATGATCAATAATTGGACAATCAGAATAACAGAAGCTAGCGCTATAGCTAATATCAACAGCCAGTATCGTGGTCGTTTTTCTGCATCTAATCGCTGTGCACTTTGTTCATAGTAAGAGCGTCCCTTCTTCTCTTTATTCTGATCACGAGATTCTGAATGAATAATTTGTTGTTTATCCGCAGAAGGTACTGGAGGTCGACGAGATGGAGCTTCTTCATGGTTGTTCTGCTTATTATTTTTTTTCTTTGCTGGTGCTACCGCCTCGTTTTCAGCATCCACTAAATCAAAAGTAAGATTCGCAGCGGATGAGTAATGACGGGATTGCTGTGGCGAATAGGTACCTCGAAGTAAATGATCTGGCGCATAAAATGCCGTATTACATCTACCGCAACGTACATCACCATTCGCTGCATGCAGATGAGCATCCCCCATAGGCAGTCGAGCAGAGCAAGATGGGCAAAGTGCAAGGTATTTCGCTTTCATGATAGAACTAATCTCCAAGGAAAAAGGATACCATAAGCCACTGTTTTTTTTGCCTGTACTCCTGTATTTGAAAATGTGGCCTATACGCCGATAAAAGTTGCTGTTTCTGCTCAATAAGAACTCCAGAAACAATCAACTTCCCACCGGAAGATAACAAACAGCGGAATGTATCAATAAGTTGAATAAGTGGCATAAGCATAATGTTCGCTACAATAGTATCAAAAGTCGCCTGCTTCATCAGCGCCTCCTCACTCTCAACTATACATAGCTTGGCTTCCATATGATTAATCTGTGCATTTGCTCTGGTTGCCTGCAATGCTTGCGAATCGTGATCGTAAGCAACAACTTGGTTCGCTCCAAGAGCCAATGCCGCTATCGATAAAATCCCTGATCCACAACCAAAATCTAATAACCTTTTTTCATTATCAGCATGTTCACTGAGCCAGCTCAAGCATAGAGCTGTCGTTTCGTGCGTACCAGTGCCAAATGCCAATCCTGGCTGTAAGTACATTTTTGTATCACCGGCTTTCGTTTCTGGCATAGGTGCATCGGGTGCGCCAATAGAGAGTCGCCCAAACTTTTGTGGCTGCCAATATTGTTGCCAAATATTTTGCCAATCATCGGCAAGAACACGGCGAAGTGATAGATCGTCTATAGAAAGATCAGCTAATTGACCAGCTTGTACACGCAAAAGTAGTTGGTCAACAGTGGCTTCATTATCAATCAGGAGTGATACCTTGACTTCACCCCATCGCGGGGCATCGCCTGGAAGATACTGATAATCTGGGTTGCTATCAAGCCCATCATAGCGAATAGCGTCAATACCAAGAGAAAACAGTTGTGTTTCCCATTCTTGTATTCGCTCAAAAGATCCACTAAAAATAAGCTGCCAAGTCACTTGGTTGCCTTCATTTATTGAATACCAAGCAAGGTTTCTAAATAGTGAATAGATACCCCTCCTTCAACAAATCCAGGATCACATACCAATTTTTTATGCAGATCAATATTGGTTTCAATACCAGCAATATATGTTTCTTCAAGGGCATTTTTCATGCGGTTAAGGGCAATATTTCGCTGATCACCAGAGCAAATGACCTTTGCGATAAGCGAATCATAATCTGAAGGAATTTTATAGCCACTGTATAAGTGTGAATCTACGCGAACACCTATGCCACCTGGTGGATGGTAATGCGTCACCGTACCTGGGCTAGGTATAAATGTTTCGGGATGCTCGGCATTGATTCGGCACTCGATCGCACAGCCTTCAAAAGATATATCTGATTGACGCAGTGATAGTTTTTCGCCACCAGCAATACGCAATTGTTGCGCCACTATATCAATCCCAGTAATTGCTTCGGTAACAGGGTGCTCAACCTGCACTCTTGTATTCATTTCGATAAAGAAAAATTCACCATTCTCATACAGAAACTCAAAGGTTCCAGCTCCAGCATACTGTAAGTGCTGGGATGCCTTCACACACTTTTCGGCGAGTGCATGGCGCAAGTCATCAGCAATACATGGGGCTGGTGCTTCTTCGATCACCTTTTGATGACGGCGCTGCATGGAGCAGTCTCTATCGCCTAAATGAACGGCATTCCCATGCCCATCACCAATCACTTGTACTTCTACATGACGAGGATTTGTTAAGAACTTTTCCATATAGACAACATCGCTACCAAAAGCTGCTTTTGATTCAGCTTTTGTAATACTGAGCGATTCGGAAAGTTCTGTAGAACTATGGACAACACGCATACCCTTACCACCACCACCAGCGGCAGCTTTAATCAGTACGGGGTAACCAATCTGCTCTGCTATATCGGCACATATTTTTATGTCGTCAGGTAGCGCACCGTTTGATCCAGGGACAACGGGCACACCAAGACCAGTCATAGTGCGTATAGCCTTCACTTTGTCGCCCATAACAGCAATTGTTTGTGGTGATGGGCCGATAAAAATATAACCGCTGGTTATCAACTGCTGAGCAAATTCAGCATTCTCAGAAAGAAAGCCGTAGCCAGGATGTATAGCATCAGCGCTAGTAACTTCCGCCGCACTAATAATAGCGGGGATGTTCATATAGCTGTGCGTCGGTGAATTGGGGCCTATACAAACAGATTGATCTGCTAGCCGCACATGCTTTAAGTCTTTATCGACTTCTGAATGTACTGCAACTGTTTGAATGTTTAGGAGCTTGCACGCACGAAGAATGCGTAATGCAATTTCCCCCCTATTGGCAATAACAACTTTTTGTAACACTAGCGAGGCCTATTTTTTATCAATAATTGTCATCAATAACTGACCATACTCTACTGGTTGACCATCAGCTGCGGCAATGGTGCCAATCGTTCCTGAACGATCAGCTTTAATATGGTTCATCATTTTCATCGCTTCAACGATACAAAGCACATCGCCTTCTTTGACATAGCTTCCTTCTTTCACAAACAAGGGAGAACCTGGTGATGGTGATGCGTAGAAAGTGCCAACCATAGGTGAATGAACGGGCTCACCAATGATTTCAGGCTGTTGCGGCTTTTCTTCCATTGCCATAGGCGGTGCCGCCGCTACTGGGGCTCGTTCAGCATCTTGCGCAACTGGAGCCGCTACCGAAAAGGTTCCGTGGCTCGCAGTTTTGAGTAGGTGCACTGACTGACTGCCAGCTTTCACTTTTAGTTCATTGATCGTTGAATCTTCTAATAATCTTACAAGCTGTTTGACAAGCCTATAATCAATTCCTTCTTTCGTTTCTTTTTTCTCCATAAGATATCTCGCTATACCATCGAATAATAGTAAGTGCCCTGCACTTGTCCTATACGGTTACAAATAATGCTTTTTTTCATTCGTCCGTATCAGGTGCCCGCAAAACGCTTTTCTTTGTGCATAAATTCAGCCCGTCATTGTAAATGACTTTTGCGTATAAGCCGTATTTTCTGAACTGCCCCTTTTACACTCGTCAGCTTTTCTAAGTAAGTGTGTGCCCGCTCTATTCTGTGAGTGGCAACTTCTCGTGTCAGTAGCACGAGCTTCAAATAGCCATCTTCAAGCGATTGTGTCTGTGCGGGATCTTTTTGCATAATCCCCTCTAAACTAATGCCTTCACTAGCAAAAATAGCTGCTATATCTGCCATGACACCTGGTTTATCTTCTGCGAAGAGACGGATATACCAAGCAGAAGAAAGATCTTCATTCACAAAAACGGCTGCTGTATTTTCAAGCATATATGATTGAAAACCAAGTATTGGGGTACGAAACGATGCTTCAGTAACACTATGGCGGGCAATTTTTATAATATCAGCAACGACTGCAGAAGCGGTAGCGTCACCACCAGCACCAGCACCAGTAAGCAATAGTTGACCAACTGGGCGAGCATGAATTTCCACAGCATTGGTAACACCGTTGACTCGCGCCAATAGTTCATTTTTTGGTAAGAGCACCGGATATACGCATATCTCGTATCGAGAATCGCCATCCACACGCACTCTTTTTGCTACGCCTATATGCTTAATAACGTAGCCTAGTTCGCAGGCAAACTGTATATCTTCCTGCTCTATAGTCGTGATGCCTTCACAATGAACACTATCAAAATCTATAGGGATACCAAATGTCATCGATGCCAATATAGCAATCTTGTGTGCAGCATCTAAACCCTCTATATCAAAGGTTGGATCAGCCTCTGCATAACCTTTTGCTTGTGCATCAGCGAGCGCATGTTGAAATGTCACACCTTCCAGCGTCATGGCGCTCAAAATATAATTTGAAGTGCCGTTAATAATGCCTATAACCTGATCAACATCGTTGCCAGCAAGTGCTTCTTTGAGCGTTTCCAGTATTGGTATGCCGCCTGCTACCGCCGCTTCAAAATTGAGCATAACGCCGTGCTTTTCGGCTTCTGATATAAGTAAATTTCCATGCTCTGCAATCAGTGCTTTATTGGCAGTTACGACATGTTTTCCTGCTGCCATAGCTTGGATGATGACGTCTTTTGCTATTTCTGTGCCACCGATGAGCTCAACAACTATATCAACATCATGAGTCGTTATTACTTCAAAAATATCGCGAGTAATAGTGAACTCAGAAGTATCGCATTCTGGGTTATTCCGTCGTGCGCCTATAATTTCAATATCAATAGTTGTGCCTAGCCGACGAGCAATCGTTTCTGCATGCTGTCTTAATAAATGTACTACGCCAGTCGCTACAGTTCCTAAGCCACATATACCTATGCGTACTGGTTTCATTTTTTTTCACCCTGATAGCCATCACTTTTGAACATTGCTTTAATTCCACGAACTGCCTGACGGGTACGCTGTGCATTCTCTATCAACGCAATGCGAACATATTCATCGCCATAAGCACCAAAACCTGCACCAGGAGATACTGCAACTTTTGCTTTTTTCAACAAATGCTTGCTAAATGTCAGTGAATCCATATTTTTGTTCTGTCGATAAAAGTCAGGAATTTTTGCCCATAAAAACATAGTGGCTTCTGGTGGCGTTACTGACCAACCGCAGTTTATCAATTCGCTACAAAGTACATCTCGCCTTGATTGATAGCGGCTTCGTATTTCGCTTACGCAGCTCTGATCACCCTCTAAAGCAGCGACTGCTGCAACCTGAATTGGGGTAAAAGTACCGTAATCAAGGTAGGATTTTATGCGTGCCAAGGCATGAATAATATGCTTGTTCCCACAACAAAAGCCAACTCTCCAGCCGGGCATGTTGTAGCTTTTTGATAGCGAAAAAAATTCAACTGCTATCTGCTTTGCACCAGGAATTTGCAAAATAGAGGCTGCTTCTTTACCGTCAAATACAATATCGGCATAAGCAAGATCTTGTACCACCCAAATTTCATGCTTCTTCGCAACGGCAACAAGTTCCTTAAAAAAGGCTTTATCAACCGTCATGGATGTCGGGTTATTAGGAAAATTGGTTATCAGCATCTTCGGCTTTGGCCACGACTCTTCGATAACTCGAGAAAGTTGAGAGAAAAAATCAACATCAGGATGCATATGAATATGGCGAATATCCGCACCAGCTATTACAAAGCCATAAGGGTGGATTGGATAGGCTGGCGCAGGAACAATCGCTAAATCGCCTCGCTGCATGATAGCCATAGCAAGATGCGCTAAACCTTCTTTGGAGCCAATCGTTGCAATCGCTTCTGTATCAGGGTTCAGTTTGACACCATAACGCTCAGCGTACCAGTGACAAATTGCACGGCGCAATCTTGGTATACCCATGGATTGCGAATATCTGTGCGTTTTGGGATCTTGGGCTGTTGTTATAAGTTTTTCGACAATATGATCAGGAGTTGGCTTATCTGGATTCCCCATACTAAAGTCGATAATGTCTTCTCCCTTATTGCGAGCCTTTGTTTTAAGGTCTCCAATAATGTTAAAAACATAGGGTGGTAAACGTTTCAGTGTTTCAAAATCTGTATCCATAGCCAACAACCATTTTTTTTATATGAAGCATAAGGTTAGTACGAGTAACATTGGCACATACAGTGTGATAGCTTTGCCTATCAATGCTACCTTGCCACTATCTATTTGAATAGTGCGATAATTTCTGACGCAGGGCGGTAACCAGGGATGATTGTGCCATTATCGAGCACTATAAATGGAGTTCCTTGTAATCCAAGCTGCACACCTAGTGCAAACTGTTCCTTCACAGGGTTGCTACAGCTTCTTTGCTCTGGAATTCCTCCACTTTTTGCCAGTGTCATCTCTGCCAAGCGATCATCAGCGCACCAAATGGAAACCATTTTTTCATACGACTTGCATTCAGTACCGCAACGAGGCCAAGCGATATAAGCGACTTCTACGCCATTGTCTTGGTAAGTTTCTATCTCACTGTGTAAACGCTGACAGTAACTACAATCGACATCAGTAAACACATAGATAGTGCCTATTTTTTTTGTGCGTGGAGGAAATATTACCATGTCGTCACGGTCAATTTTCTTCACCGCTTCTATTCTTTCTTTATCCTTTTCACGCTCGGTGACATTCACTGCACGGTTATTTTCGATGCTGTACAAGTTGCCAACAACAAAGTGATCGCCAGAAGCGTTGGAGAATACATAGTTACCATCGGGCAACTGTGCCTTATAGAGACCAATAGAAGGAACATAAACAACATTTTTGGCAGGAAACAGCCTGCTCAAGCTCTTACGCACTTGCTCAACATTTTCTTCATTAGCAAACGCCTGCAATGCTTGTGAAGCAAGCAGCCAAGCCAATAGAGCGATGGTGAATCTAGCCATTGCTATCTTCCGTCAAACCTACGATGCAGGTGCAGTAGCCGGAGATTTTGCGTTCTTCGTTTGATATTTTTCTTTGATTCTTGCTGCCTTACCAAAACGCTCACGCATGTAATACACCTTCGCTTGACGAACAACGCCACGACGCAAAACTTTGATTTCTTTTATCTGGCGACTATGCAAAGGGAAAGTACGCTCAACACCAATACCGTGTGATATTTTACGCACCAAAAATGACGAATTTATACCGCGATGACGGCGTGCAATAACAACACCTTCAAAAGTCTGCAAGCGCTCACGCTGTCCTTCAACAACACGAACAATAACTGCTACCGTATCACCAACGGCAAATTCTGGAATATCGCTACGCAATTGCTCGCGTTCAATTTTGTCAATAATAGGGCTTGATAACATCCCGCTTCTCCATAAAAAAACGACTAACTACCTTGCTGATCACTGAGGTATTGGTAAATACTAAACCATTGCTCTGCAGATAGTGGCGGGGAATTATGCACTAAATCAGGACGCATATGCCACATTCTAGCAAGAGCTTGCGCTTTTCTCCAATTTGCAATCTCCTTGTGATTGCCCTGTGCAAGTACTTCAGGTACACGCATACCCTCATAGTCAAAAGGGCGTGTATAGTGTGGGTAATCGAGCTGACTATCGCCAAATGAGTCTTCTTGTGCAGATTGCGGATCCCCCAACACGCCAGGAATATAGCGCATGAGTGACTCCATCATCACCATTGCCGCTAATTCACCACCACTGAGAATGAAATCACCAACCGACCACACTTCTATATCTTCCATCTGCTCAAGGCGACAATCTATGCCTTCGTAACGCCCACACACAAAAATTAGCCCTTCGCTTTGCAATAAATCTGCCAATGCATATTGATCGAAACGGCGGCCATGTGGGGCAAGTACAATTGTGCGACTTTTTTGTGGTGCCCTACTACGAACGGACTGCAAAGCTTCATCAATTGGCGGAAGTTGTATCACCATACCCGGACCACCGCCGTATGGCTTATCATCAACTGTCGCTGATGAGCGTTGGCTAAAGTCCCGTGGGTTCTCCATATCCAGTTGCACAATATCCTTGCTAATGGCACGACCAATAACGCCCTGCGAGTGCCAACCAGAAAAAATTTCTGGTAGCAAGCTCACAATACCAAAATAACGCAATTGAATATCGCTCGGTAGATGCTGCATAGTAATAGAAACTCTCATCATACATGGCTATTGGCAGACCCAAAGCAACAAAACGCAAGCAGCGATTGTTCATAAGCCCTGTTACAACAATGATACGCCAAAGGTAGCACAGTGTAGAAAAAGCCATAGAAAAAGAACGCCTTATGACGTCCAATCTCCGCCAATAACAAACAGATAGTCTATAACTCGTGCACGGGATGCTTGACAAGATTCCAGTGCAGTTTATCATGCCGAACCCTGTGTCGGGGTATAGCGCAGCCTGGTAGCGCACCTGCTTTGGGAGCAGGTGGTCGCAGGTTCGAATCCTGCTGCCCCGACCAGCTTTTATTCGCCTGCATTGCTAAAAAATGCGCTTCTATCATTCCAATACTCTTTCCTGCATTTTTCAAACATTGATAGGCAGCGTGTTCCCGTTATTTCTATGCCGCTCTTTGAGAAGGCTTTTTGCACTACAATCTACGCTGTTTTGTTCACCATAGCTAGCCCACTTTTTTATGACTGACTCTTCCACCCACTCGTTCAAACAAACAACTTTACACCCTTTTACGCCGCTTGAATCAAATGGAAAAGCTGACTGCGATGATTCTTTGATCATCGATAGTGGTGACGGCATTCGTATTACCAATGCTGCTGGCGAAGTGTTTATAGATGCACTGGCTGGGCTCTACTGTGTCAATATCGGCTATGGTCGCCATGAAGTTGCCAATGCTATTGCTGATCAAGCCCATCGGCTTGCCTACTACCATACTTACAATGGCTATAGTACGCACGAACAAAATCGCCTTTCAAAGCGTTTGATTGATATGGCTCCGAAGCAAATGCAGCGGGTGTTTTATGGCTTATCTGGGTCGGATGCCAATGAGACACAAATTAAAATTGTTTGGCACTATTACAGCCTGCTCGGACAACCGCAAAAAAAGAAAATTATCGCTCGTGAGCGTGGCTATCACGGTTGCTCAATTATGGCAGCTTCGCTGACTGGTATGTCTGCGTATCACGATACTGTTGGGCTACCAATTGACAATGTACTACGCACTGGTGCGCCACACTATTATTGGGGAGCGCATGAGCATGAAAGCGAATTGGAATTTTCGCAGCGGAGAGCCCGCGAACTGGATGCACTGATTCTGAAAGAAGATCCAAATACCATAGCCGCTTTTATTGGTGAGCCAGTTTTAGGGACAGGAGGAATGATTCCACCACCCGATGGTTATTGGCAAGCGATTCAAGAAGTGCTCGACCAGTACGATATCCTTTTTATTGATGATGAAGTTGTTACCGGATTTGGCAGGATTGGCGCAAATTTTGGTTGCGATGTTTATCCCATGCAGCCAGATCTCATAGGACTTGCCAAAGGCCTTACCTCTGCGTATATGCCCCTTTCTGCCGTTCTTGTTAGCGAAAAAATAACCGATGTGCTGACTCGCCATGCCGATAAAGCCGGCGTCTTTCCTCACGGCTATACCTATTCTGGTCACCCCCTTGGTATGGCCGCTGCAAATGCGAATTTGGATGTGCTGGAGAAAGAAGGCATTGTGAAGCATGTTGCCTCGCTCAACGATTATTTGCGTGAAGCACTCGCAAAAGCAGTTGCCGATTGCCCTTATGTTGCTGAAGTTCGAGGCAAGGGAATGATCGCCGCCATCGAGTTTGCCGAACGCCCAGCGCAGAAGCAACGCTTCCATCCTTCACAAAAAGTAGGGCATCAAATGTATCAATCATGCCTCAATAATGGCGTGATCTGCCGAGCCATGCCGCACGGCGATATACTAGGGTTTGCTCCACCGCTTATTGCCACCAAAGCAGATATTGACGATATAGCCGCAATAGTCGAACGCGCCGTTACCCAAGTAAGCGATCAATTACAGCCGTAATTGTTCTCAGCGTCTGCTCCAGCTAAACAAAAGCGGATGGTTCACCTTGATCGCGCAATACATAATGAACCAGCGATTCTATATCGTACAACTCTTCACATTCCTGAATCTTATCCACACCAATTGCTTGTAAAGCAGATGCGGTATCGCTACCAGTTCCTACCATGACGCACGCATCGCTATTGATGTCATCATGATCAAGCAAGCCATGCAATACAAGGGCGGTATGAGTGCTGGCTATTCGTAGCTCAAAAAACATCCCTTTTGCATCGCACACCCACAGATATTCTTGACACGCCACCGCCCAAGGTTGTGTCATGCCTTTTGATACAGCAAACATGCGTACGAGTTCTGCCGATGCTACTATGGGCTGGCAAAGCGGATAACGCTGGCTCAAACCTTGGCTACAGGCGTAGAATATATGCGTATTGTGTGCATCAATTGTTTGGTGGCACAGGTGTAGCGGATCAATAGTGGCTGGAAATACATCGTCACCTTGTGCAGGCTCGGCGGCTAGTGTCTGCATAAGGTAGCAGCATGGATGCAGTACCAAAGCAAAATGCTTGATGCTGTTATCGCTCAGGTAGCGATCAAGCGTTTCCCAAGCTGCTCCTGCAATAGCGAAGTCAAACGGCACCGCACAATCAATGGATTCTTTTTTCACTCCGCTTGGAGAAAATACCATCAACTGGCGATCTGTTTGCATCACCAATTTGTACGCCTCTGCTTTCTTGAATTGCCACATGCTTTTTATAAACGCCCGTTTCCCTTGTTTCTTTGTGACAGAATGCTTATATTTGCCATCTGCCATTGACTCTCTTACTCGGTAAAAACAACAATACTCAAAGTATGAAAGCCTATTATGAAATAGTAAGAAAAGTGTCAAAAAACCACTTTCACTCATTACCTCACCTATCAAGTACCTATAATCCCCTCTGCATAATTTCATGCAAGTGGTCTAGCTGGTACCCTTGTACTACTTTCATCACCATTAACACACTCACCAATACCACTTAATACTACTCATATATGGATAAATACAATAACGACGAGCGCCATTCACCAAGACAAGGTGAGGAGCCACTTTTTTCTGACCACTGGTCGTATGACCATGATAATAACGAAAAGAACATAACAGTCACGCCAAAAAGTCGCCTACTCGTTTTTATTAGGGCTTTCATTCTTACCTTATTGATTTTCGGCAGTGTCCTTTTCATCGCTATAGGGCTATTGACACTCACTTTCTACACCCAACTTCCCGAAGTCGCTGATCTGCAAACAGTGCAACTGAATGAACCACTAAAAATCTACACTAGGGATAATAAGCTTATTTCTGAAATAGGTGAAATCAAGCGTACTCCCGTTGATTATTACGATATTCCAGAGCATGTTATTCATGCATTTCTTGCCGCAGAAGATAGTCGGTTTTTTCAACATTTTGGCATAGATCTGTACAGCCTCTCTCGAGCTATTTGGCAATACATAACAAATGCACCACAAAAAACCGGTGCTAGCACCATTACCATGCAGCTCGCACGCAACTTTTACCTCACAAGAACACGCACGCTATGGCGAAAGTTCCGTGAAATTCTTTTAGCCGTTAAAATTGAAACGCAATTAACGAAAGAGCAAATTATTACCCTCTACCTGAATAAGATTTTTCTTGGTTATAAATCCTACGGTATAGCCGCTGCCGCCCAAAATTACTACAGTAGCAACCTTAATGACCTCTCACTATCACAGGCAGCTACCCTTGCAGGTTTACCAAAGGCACCGTCAAACTTTAACCCTATAGTCAACCCCGAAAGAGCAAAGGAAAGAAGAGATTGGATTCTTGGTCGTATGCTGAATCTCGGCTACATCGATCAGCAAGAGCAAGAGCTAGCGCTCACAGAAGATATTACTCCAACACCTTTTTGGTCAAGTACCGATATTGATGCGCTCTATGTTGCAGAAGTGGCTCGATTGCAACTGATCAATGGAGAAATTCCTGGTATCGCTGGCAATGAAGATATTGTCTATAACACTGGTTTTCGTGTCTATACTTCCATTGATAGTAGGCTGCAACAAGCTGCAAATGCTGCTGTCTCATCTGGTTTACTCGCCTATGAAGATAGGCATGGTTTCCGTGGAGCGATTAAACACTATGATGACTTTGAGGCTATAGCTACTGACCCTCAGCAGCTCTCTGTGATAGATAGTGAGCTCGCAAAAATGGCTAGTTACGCTGGAGCAATCACACCAGCATTGGTTATCAATATTGAAGCAGAACAGGCACAATTACGCTTATCAAATGGTCAAATAATCACCATTACACGCAGTCAATCTTTTCCATTTAGCGGGTTATTTGTCGATAGAAATACCTACGAAAAAGCTGGAGATTTCGATACATTTTTGCGTGTCGGAGATGTCGTTTATACTCGCCAGAATGATGATGGAATTTGGCTGCTTGCACAAGCTCCAGTTGCTCAAGCTGCTCTAACATCAATTAGCCCTATCGACGGCTCTATACTGGCAATGGTCGGCGGATTCTACTATCACAAAAGCAACTACAACAGAGCGACACAATCAGCAAGGCTGGTCGGCTCCTTAATTAAACCCCTCATCTATGGCTATGCTATTGATAAAAAAGGGTTTGAAGCGGGATCAATACTGCAAGATTCACCAATTCGACTCGAACAAGACGACAACTGGCGGCCGCAAAATTCAGATCTCAATTTTCTTGGTGCTATTACCATGCGCCGTGCCATAGCGCTATCGCGTAACGCCGTTTCTATACGCTTGCTCAATGAAATTGGTATTGATGGTACCATCCGTTTCTTCAAAAGATTTGCTCTTAGTGACTATTATCCTAGAGATCTCTCGCTTGCACTTGGAACACTCAGCACTTCTCCACTCAAGATAGCGGAAGCGTTTAGCGTTTATGCAAATGGTGGGTTTTTAGTGCCGAGCCATATCATCGAGCGTGTAGAAAATAGCCGTGGCGAAATAGTCTATCAACGCCAAGTACAAGGTATTTGCTATGATGACAACCTCGTCAGCGTTGAAGCCGTTCACCCCAGCGATGCCATTAATAGCTTGCTAGAAGAACCTATTGATAGCAGTGTTGATCCACTCTTTTCTGATGATGCTATTACACAATACTGCAACGACGAGTTCTTCACAATAAACAATACAGCTATAGATAAACCTGAACAAATCATTGATAGCGAAACCTCCTTTATAGTCAACAGCCTGTTACGCAGCGTCACCAGCAAAGGAACTGCAAGAAGAGTCAACAAAACACTTCAGCGACATGATTTTGGCGGGAAAACAGGTACCACGAATAACAATATTGATGCTTGGTTTGCTGGCATACATCCACTGCTGGTTACCAGTGTATGGGTCGGCTTTGATACCCCGCAATCACTTGGTCGCTACGAAGGCGGATCAAGAGCCGCGTTGCCTATCTGGATCAATTACACCAAGGCGATACAAGATGGAATCCCTCAAGTGGTTATGAGGCAACCAGCATCCATTGTTTCGGTCTATATTCATCCAAAAACAGGAAGCCTTGTCGATGAACAATATCCAAATGCGGTAGAAGAGATTTTCCGTGAGCAGAACCTTCCAGATGCAAGTCAAACCATCATCATTGATAAAGGTCAGAACGGTAAGCGGCGTATCTTAGAACGACCAGAAGATATATTTAGCGATTGAAAACTGAAAGCATCGCTAAAAAGGTCGCACCTTTACCAAAATGACAACAAGCACCAACACAATGGAAGGCAGTTCGTTGAACCAACGAAAGAATCGACTTGATGGAACCTTCTGATCTTTTTGAAAAAGCTTGACATAATGACCACAAAAAAAGTGGTAACCAATGAGCGTACAAACCAATAATAGTTTGAAGTGGAACCAGCCAGATGAAGCGTAATAGGGAAAGTTATTCAGTGTTAGCAATACACCGAACGCCACAACAAGCAGCATTGATGGTGTCATAATCGCTCGATACAATCGGCGCTCCATCAACGAGAAGCGCTGCCTGCTCTTTTCATCACTTGCATCAGCGTGATAGACAAACAATCGCGGTAAATAAAACAGCCCAGCAAACCAAGTAACGACAACAATAATATGTAACGCCTGTAGCCAAGGTAACATGCTGAGTTTCTCTATGGATGGCCTCTATTATCAGAAAATACAATAAGCTCACGAACATTCAAACGGTAACCAATGCGATCGCCCTTGTGATAAACATGGTGACTTGGTGCGTGGCAGTAAAACTCTTCTAAGCTATCATTTGCCTGTAATACATAGTGAATAATTGAGCCACGAAACCAAACATTTTTTACTTCTGCTTTGCGGCTTCCCTTGGGATCAAACTCAATATCTTCAGGACGCAAGAATACCAATATATCCTGCTTGAGGCTATAGCGCTTAGGGTCAATAGTGGCTCGTATTTGTCCCAGTGCAGTATTGATAGTTGACCAAGTAGTTATCTTTCCCTTTACAGTAACGCCTTGACCGATAAATTCTGCAACATATCGATTTTGGGGATTGTGATAAAGATTATAGGAATCATCCCACTGCGCAACTTTTCCATCGTGAAGTACCCCTATACGATCAGCAAGTGCGAATGCTTCCGATTGCTCATGTGTCACCAGTATGCCCGCAATTTTTTCTGCCTTTAGCACTTCTCTCACTTCTGTCGCCAAAGCTTCACGAAGATTGGCATCTTGGCTGGCAAAAGGCTCATCAAGCAAAATAACTCTCGGGCTTGGCGCCATAGCACGTGCGAGCGCTGCGCGTTGACGCTCCCCTCCAGAAAGCTGATGTGGGTAGCTATCGCCCTTGTGCTTGAGTCGAGTGATGTCCAACAGCTTATTCACGCGAGAACGCATATTTGAACGGCTCATGTATCGTAAACCGTAGGCGATATTTTCTCTTACCCGTAAGTGGGGAAAGAGGTTGTAATCCTGAAAGACCATACCGCAATAGCGCCTTTCTGGTGCAACATTCACATGTGGACCAGCCATAAGCTGATCACCTATACGAATTTCTCCACTGGTTATGGGAATGAACCCAGCTATAGCACGCAATATAGTCGTCTTTCCACTGCCAGTTCTACCAAGCAAACAAGCAAGCTGACCTGTTTGTAACTCAAAAGAAACATTATTGACCACTTTCTGGTCAGCTATGGAAATGGAAACATCTTTAAGGATAATTGCTGGAATCATATTTTTCGTACTGTCAAAATAATCGCTATTAACAAACTTGGAACAAGCGCTAGACTGAGCATAGCCACTATCTCTCGACTACTTGCTGCCAAACCACGAGTTTCTATACTATTGCGAGCAACCTCAGCAATTGTTTGTTGATCATCTGGAGAGAGAATCAACACAATTGATGCTTCTTTCAATGTTTCACAAAACACCAAAAAAAACACTCCAAGAAGTGCTGGCAATAACAGTGGACAATGAACACGGAAAAAAGTGTAAATCCCACCCCTACCAAGAGAACGAGAAGCCATATCCATCGTTTCACTTGTTACTTTCATTGCTGCCCGTAATACCAAAATACCTAGTGCCAAAAACTTGATCGCTAATACATAAACAGTGGCAATAAAGGTATCGGCAAGAGGGTTTTCTACTTGCCTATCGATCAAGGGCGTAATAATTTTCTGTAGCAATATATCAATCTTATCGATAGGAACTAGCACCAGCAAAGCGAGTATTGAACCAGGAATCAACAACCCGATAACTGGTAGCCACTCTGCAATAAGGAGTGGTAGCGATCGACAATAGCGATGCGCGAAACATATAGCAGATGCGTAGAATACTACAGCGAGTGCAGTCGCTACAGCAATACCAGAAGAAACAGCCAATGCTGGCATCAGTTGCCCCAAGCTTGACTCATGGGTTTGCGACGATACAGTCACTAAGGAAAGTAGCGGAAAGGCAATTGCCATACACACTATTGCCAGCGAACATAACACTGCTATAGTGGCTGCCATAGGCGATAGCCTAGAGGGTTCATTGGCAGAGAATCCAGCAACTACTTGATGGTAGCGCCTTTCACCTCTTGAGCGAGTTTCTGCCCATAAAAGAAACAGCAAGCATAACGCCAGCAAACTTGTTATTTCAAGGGTCGTATGGCTACCTACAGATTGATCCATCGACAAAACCGCAATATGTGGGAGCGAATGAAAGCCAAGTAATGATGGCGTCGCCACATCAGAAAGAACCTCCATTGCTATCAACAATGCGCTCGCCGCAATAGCTGGACGGTTCATTGGTATACCAATCCGAAACAATGCTTGCCAAATGCCTGTACCGAGGCAACGACTACCGTTGGTATATTCAGCGTTTTGTGAGGCAAAAGTAACCCGCATAATCAAATAGACGATCGGGTATAAACTAAGGGTCGAATAAAGTGCCATGCGGTAAGGCAAACCTATCCAGTCAACAAGAGCCGTTTGTTCATATACCCCAGCAATAACGAATGTCGGCACAGCTATGGGAAGCAATAACGCCCACCAAAAACTTTCCATTGTTGGGAAGCGGCACATAGCGGATAACCAAGCGAATGATATCCCAAGCACGAGTGTGCCAATAAGCGTGAATACGAGATGGATCAGGCTAGCAGTAGTAGCGCTTGTTAGTAACCCAAGGCGTAAGTACGATTGTAGTGTAAAGTCGATAGAGTCAAGATAACCAGAAAACAGCACTACAGGTACAATAAGCAGCGGAAGAAGGATACAGTAGTGCCACCAACTCCCATATAGATAGCCTAGAGAAAATAGCTTTTTATTCATTTCATTCGCTTATTTGCTGTTTGATATAGTGATCTTTCAGCGTTTTGTAATGCTGAGCGGAATATAAAAAATACGCAATCTCCGCATCACTCAATGCCCTTGCTTGTTGTACCGGATTTCCACGATACAAGTATCCACTCACCAAGCGTTTCCCTGGTGGCACAACACTTCCTGCGGCAACAAGTACGTTTGGCTCTATATGCGCCTTATCCAGCACTACCGCATGCATACCTATGAGGCTCTCCCTTTCAATCGTACAAGCGTGCAAAGTAGCATTATGTCCAATAGTAACATCATCGCCTATGTACAAGGGCTGCTCGCCATCGTTGAAGGGTGAATCGCCGGTGACATGTAATATCGAGCCATCCTGAATATTGGCACGGTGACCAATACAAATATTGCTCACATCACCTCGGATGGCAACCATCGGCCAAACAGAGACATCATCGCCTATAGTGACCTTCCCTATAACTACACTCTGCGCATCAATATAGCAATTTTTTCCTATCTTTGGATAATGATCCAAATATGGTCGAATAGTCATTTCATCGCTCCTGAACCGATCATATGCTATAGCTTGTTTTCGTCATCAGCTTTGATGAAATCGACATTGCCTTACGAACTGGTGAAGGAAAACGAATAGCACCAGCAGCAATAGCATTATCTTTGTGGCGAAGTTCATCTTCTTGCATCAATTGTAAAACAGCTGCCGTGCGCTTGTCCTTCGCTGGAAGCTGATCAATATGATCTTGTAGATGTTGGTGTACTTGCGCTTCAATCTCTGCAACAAAACCAAGACTCACACCATCGCTAATGGCTCCTGCTACAGCACCTAATGCAAAGGATGTAGCATACCATGCAGGGTTCAGCACGCTTGGTCGGCTCGATAGCTCTTCTAACCGCTGATGGCACCAATTCAGATGATCACCTTCTTCCTGCGCCGCTTGCTGCATAGTCGCCGCTATGCGTTGCTTTTTTGCTGTTAGCGCCTGACCATGATACAGCCCTTGGGCACACACCTCACCAGCGTGATTCACTCGCATAAGACCAGCAATATGGCGGCGTTGTTCATCATCAAAAGCGCAATCTTCTATACCATTTGCGGGATAACTTCTTCCCGTACCTGCATCGGTATGTGTCAGCGTTTTGAGTAGATTATCTGCCGCATTGATCAGTTTATCGGCAAGTGAATAGTGCATAATAACTGTGAACTCACGCAAAAATTGAAAACAATCCCTTACCCATAATAGTAGCATGTCGAAACAGCAATATATTACTGAATCACCTGTGGATCGCATCTGGCACCAACGCTGGCTAAGGTTTCGACACAACCGTCTTGCTTATTGGTCGCTATTACTTTTTTCTGCCACTTTTATTATCACCTCATGCGCCGAACTTATCGCTAACGATAAGCCGCTACTCCTGTCTTACAATAGTACGCTCTATGCTCCAGTCTTCATCGATTATCCAGAAACAATCTTCGGCGGTGATTTTGATACCCCAGCAGACTACAAAGATCCATTTATTCAAAAAGTCATTGAGGATAGCGATGGCTGGATGATCTGGCCTTTGATTCGTTTTTCTGGCACCACCATCCACTACGATTTACAGCAACCAGCACCAACCCCACCTTCTGGGCACAATTGGTTGGGAACGGACGATCAAGGGCGAGATGTGCTCGCTCGTATCATCTACGGATTGCGTATTTCTATTTACTTCTCCCTCATACTCACATTTTTTAGCTCGATTATCGGTTGCGTCATTGGTGCATTACAGGGCTACTATGGCGGTCTTTTTGATCTGCTCGGTCAACGCTTCATTGAAATATGGAGTGGTATGCCAACGCTATTTTTGCTGATGCTACTGGCAAGCCTTGTACAACCAGGTTTTTGGACGCTTCTCCTACTCATGTTACTGTTTAGTTGGATGACGCTTGTTGATCTTGTTCGTGCTGAATTTTTGCGTGGACGAAATTTTGAATATATCCGTGCTGCACAGGCACTCGGGCAAAAGGATAGCGTGATCATTTTTCAGCATCTGCTACCCAACGCTATGGTATCAACGCTCACTTTCATGCCTTTTTTAATTACTGCTGGCATTACCTCCCTCACCTCATTAGATTTTTTGGGCTATGGATTACCAGTTGGCACACCTTCGCTCGGTGAGCTACTCGCACAAGCAAAAGAAAACCTACACGCACCATGGCTTGCGCTTAGTGCATTTCTTACCATAACGCTACTGCTCATGTTGCTATTGCTTATAGGCGATGGCGTTCGCAGTGCATTTGCTCCAAGAAAAATACATGCCTGATATATTGAAGGTAGAGAACCTCACCCTATCGCTACAAGGCATTACTCTCGTCAAAAATGTATGTTTTTGCATAGGCGAAGGAAAAACCCTTGCCCTTGTTGGTGAAAGCGGCAGCGGAAAAACGCTCACCAGCCTTGCCATTGCGCAAATGCTACCAACTATGCGTATAGATACTGGCAGTATCATATTCAACAATAAAGATCTCGTACAGACCAGCCAAAAAGAAATCGCGCAACTGCGTGGCAAAGAAATAGGTTACATCTTCCAGGAACCACTCAGTGCCCTTAATCCCCTGCACAAAGTTGGCAAACAAATTGCCGAAACTCTGCAAGTACACGGCTTTGATGGCTCGATTGAAAGCAAAGTTGCTGAACTACTTGAACAAACCGAATTACAGCCGCACATAGCGAATCGCTACCCTCATCAACTTTCTGGCGGACAAAGACAAAGAGTGATGATTGCTATGGCCATAGCCAATACACCAAAACTGTTGATTGCCGATGAGCCAACAACCGCACTTGATAGAGATACACAATGGCAAATACTGCAACTGCTACAAACCCTACAAAAACAGCACGGCATAGCGCTACTGCTTATTAGTCACGATATTCATCTCGTTCATCAATATGCCGATGACATTGCCGTTATGCAAAATGGATCAATTATTGAGGCAGGTCAAACGCAAGCTATCTATCAGCACCCTCAGCATAGCTACACCAAAGAATTGCTCATGCCTCTCACAAGCCATCCATTAACGACCAAAGATAGCAAAGAGCAAACGCCTATTATGCAGGTAAAAAATCTTTCCATACGCTACCCTATTCGCAGCGGCATACTCAAGCGAATAACAGGTTATAACACCATTATTGACAATCTTCACTTCCATTTACACGGCGGGCAAACACTCGGACTCATAGGTGCAAGCGGCGTAGGAAAAAGCTCCGTTGGGCTCGCTATTTTGCGCCTTATTCCATCAACTGGAAATATTGTTTTTATGGGTCAAGCCATCGATCAGCACAGTAAAAAGCATATGCAGCCGCTAAGAAAAGACATGCAAATAGTATTGCAAGATCCTTTTGCAAGCCTCAACCCACGCATGACACTCTTTCAGATAATTTGTGAAGGAATAACACTACATCTCACACAAGATTCCAATGAGCAACGCCAGTTGGTGATAGATAGCCTGCACAAGGTTGGGTTAGAAACAGCAATGATGGATCGTTTTCCACACGAGTTTTCTGGCGGACAGCGGCAAAGAGTTGCTCTTGCTAGAGCTTTAGTGCTACAACCAAAATTGATAGTGCTTGATGAACCAACTTCTTCACTTGATAGATCGCACCAACGGCAAATCCTTTGGCTGCTCCGAGAACTACAAGATAAACATCAGCTTGCTTATATCTTCATCAGTCACGATCAAGAAGCTGTGAAAGCAATGAGCCACCAGATCATACAACTCACCTAAGCACCCACCCATCATGCGGCATTTGATCACCGCAGTTGGCACAAGTACTACAAGAGTTGTGCTTTTCCAGCTTTGCTATGTGAATGCTTCCATGAAATTTGAGCGTGGCATTCATGTACCACCACCAGTTGCTAACGGCTGTTGACCACCGCTGGATGGGCTAGGGTGATTTATAACTGCCTGTCATAGTAACACTACTAAGAATTTTTTCCGAATATGCAGTTTTAAACTGAGCTCTATTCAGTGGAACCGTCAATGTAATGGATTCGCTCAATGCATACAGTTCAATGGTATAAGTATGGGTTGTTTGCGACGGAGGATAGGGACCCATATAATTAGTTGCCGCTCCTTCTGCAAGATTTCTTGCAGTGCCTGCGAAGGTTTGCAACCAATGTTTACATGCATTCGCTCCTATTCCACAGGGCGATGTTTCGTCATCCATAACGACAGCAAACCCGTTTGTTCCTACAGGTGGGTTCAGCCAACTCAGCTGAGGAGAAGTATTGAGTCGCTTCTGATCTGGGCTTTCCCCTGGTCGAAGAGTTGCCATTTTATCGGGAATTTCACCACCATTAACAAAGGTTTCACTCGATAGTGTCATCCCCGCCTGCGTAATGGTAAATTGCGCCAGGCTGCTTGCATCACTTTCACCAGCTGCGTTTATCGCAACCACTTTGAAAATATATATCCCTAAAGCAAGGTCCGTTATGGTGGTTGATGTACCGCTAACTGTTACTTCTCTGGATAGATCATTTGGCCCTGTATAGCTAAGTTTGTAGCTTGTAGCACCAGTAGAAGCGTTCCAACTTGCAATAATACTGCCGCCCGTCGCACCTCCAGTAATGCTTAGCCCTGTTGGCTTTTGAGGTTTTGCTAATAGAGTACTTACGGTGTAAGTAACTTCTTTACTTTTTTCACTAGAACCACTTGAATTTACTGCGTACACATAGAAGGTATAAGTCCCTAGCATCAACCCAGTAAGCTCTTTCGCGTATGTCGAAACACTCACTTCAGAAGGAGAATTGCCACTTGTGCTGTACCCAAGTACATAGCTTGATGCAATGAGTACTGGGCTCCAAGAAACAAGAACGCTGTTCTCGTTATTACCCTTTTGTACTGCAAGGTCTTCTGGTGGTGTAGGCTTTGGAAGTGGTTTTTTCACCATAAATGTTTTGGGATCGCTTGCATTCCCTATTACAAAATCACTATTAATGCCATAGACAATAAATGTGTAGCCACCAGGAGCCAAGTTAGTCAATACGATTGATGTATCTGTAATATCAACTATCTCTTTGCTAATGGATCCCATGGTGTAAATAATTTTGTATGTATTAGCGCTTGATGCTTTATCCCAACTCAGTGTTACATCACCAGTAACACCTTCTTGCTCTATCACGAGGTTTTGGGGTTTACCAGGATCGGCAGTAGATGTATATTTTGTTTTGTAAACAACGGCTTCACTCGGAGCGCTATCACCCTTGACATTGCTTGCGTAAACGCGAAACTCATAGGTAACTGGGCCTTCTAGGTCACTTATTTCTTTATCAGAATTGAAAGATAACTGCTCTATCGTTTGCTTGCTATCGGTATTGAAAATAAGGATAGTATAGGAGTCTGCACCACGAGCGGACTGCCAATCAAGTGATACCGATCTCGGCAAGTCACCAGCTGATACAGTGAGATTTTGAGGAACAGATGGCGGGTTACCACTTGATCCACTGATATCTTCCGTCTTTCTGCAAGAGGAGAGTAACACTACACCCACAAAAAAGATGAGGTAAGCGAACCTGAGAGCGATCATATATTCATTCCTACTTAGTGTTGATTACGAGCTTTTACTTCTCTTGAAAATGTCCATAAGTTACAGCGATTCAAAAGAAACTACACTCATTGAGAATTCATTATTAGCTGCTGAATAGCAAGAAGCACTTCTTGTGGTTGTATAGCTTTCATGCACTGATGATATTCAAGTGGGCAGTTTCTCTTAAAACAGGGCGAACAGTCAAGGTTTTTATAAAGGGTTTTATGATTCTTTGATAGAGGCGGTGTATGTTTCGGTGTCGTTGAACCATACAAAGCAACCAGCGGAACTCGCAGTGCTGCCCCCATATGCATAACCCCTGAATCGTGACATACCAATGCATGGCATAGTGGCAAGATATGTATAACATCATCCAAAGATGTAGTACCAGCTAGGTTGTGAATATTTGCCTTCGGGTGGCGAGCAGTTACCGCCTGTTCAATATTCTGGCATACATCACTATCCTTTGCCGAGCCTATAAGCACAAGATGATGCCCTTCTTCCACTAGCGCTTCACTGAGTGCGATAAAAGAATCAACAGGCCATTGCTTGCTCGGCCCGTATTCAGCGCCAGGAGCAAGCCCTATAACGCTTGGTGCTTCAATAATGCCAAGTCGATTCGCCATGCTACGAGTGTGTGTTTCAGCTACTTGCAAATGTGGCCATTTCGCTTCTACACCCGCCAGATCATCAATATTTGCAAGTGCTGCATAGCGCTGATGCATGAGCGGTAAGGCTTGTGGATCAAGGTGGCTGCTTTTTGTCAGAAGAATTGATCGACTCTCTTTTTTCCAACCAATACGCTCTGGAATACCAGCAAACCAAGGAACCAATGCAGATTTGAATGAATTGGGCAATATATAGCACTGCTGATAATCAAGCGTACGCAGAGTATGACCGAATGTTCGCCTCTGCCATAACAGCAACTCACCGTGTCCAAATGGTAGCGTAAGCACCGTTCGCACTTCTGGCATGTAGCGAGCAATAGCACGCGACCATGGTGTACACAAAACATCAATATGGGAGTTGGGAAAGTTGTGCCGTAACTGTTGGATCAATGAATGAGACATAACCATGTCACCTATCCAAGATGGGCCGCAAACGAGTATTTTATTTTCTGTCATCATATTCAATGCATCACTCAATATGGCATTCATTCAAAACTGAGGCACATCATTGTAGAGTAAAAAAATGATCGCTACAGTGCATCATCCCGCTACACCTCTTTATCTTGTAAAAAGAAAGTGCAGAAGCCCATAAATAGTGTTTTTTTTCGCCACCACAGCTACCCGCTGGTAAGCCCAAAAAATACTTGACAAAAAAGCTAAACTATTCACAATGCGCCAAAGGGAGTACGAACATATGCGCTTAAAGGCGAACGGTCGTTATGCGGTAGCTGCCATGCTTGATTTGGCACAAGCTCCAAGTGAAGAAACGACAACATTGCAAATGATAGCCGAGAGGCAATCAATACCTCTGCCTTATCTTTGGCAGATTTTTGCCGAGCTTGGTCATAAAGGTATTGTATCAAGTTACAAAGGTCCTGGCGGTGGCTATCGTCTGAGTCGATCGGCAAAAGATATTAGCCTTTCTGATATTCTTGAAGCTACCAATAGCTCAGTTCACACCTTACGCTGCAATGGTAAAGAAGACTGCCATAATGGTAAAAAATGCCCAACCCACGACCTATGGGTTGCGCTTGGCAAGCAAATAGAAGGTTATCTCAGCAATGTCAGCCTCAATGATATTACACAATATGATGCCGCTACTGGTAGCTTACACACCTCTGAATCAACATCACTAAGGCAATAGATAGATATGGCAATACAACCACAATCAATTTATATGGACTATGCATCAACCACCCCTGTTGACCCACGAGTGGCAAAGGTGATGATGCATCATTTGGCTATGGATAGTGGTAACTTTGGCAATCCAGCATCACGATCACACGAATTTGGCTGGCGTGCAGAAGAAATAGTAGAAAAAGCAAGGGGGCAAGTTGCAAGCCTCATCAATTGCGATAGTCGAGAAATTATTTGGACATCTGGTGCCACTGAATCTGATAACCTCGCCATCAAAGGAATCGCCTATTTTTATGCGGATAAAGGCAAGCATATCATCTCTTCAAAAATAGAACATAAAGCAGTGCTTGATCCCCTGCGTGCGCTCGAAAAAGACGGCTTTCGTATTACCCTACTTGAGCCAGATAGCAAAGGAATGATCTACCCACAACAGGTAGAAGAAGCTATCTGTGAAGACACCATTCTGGTAAGCCTCATGCATGTGAACAACGAAATTGGCGTTATCAATGATATTCAAGCTATTTCCGCCATCACACGGAAAAAAGGCATTTTTATGCATGTCGATGCTGCACAAAGTGCTGGAAAAATGGATATTGATATGGAAGAGAATCAAGTTGATCTCATGTCCTTTTCCGCTCATAAAATTTATGGTCCTAAAGGAGTAGGAGCACTTTTTGTGCGCCGTAGACCTCGAGTGCGGCTGGCAGCACAAATACACGGTGGCGGTCACGAGCGCGGCTTTCGATCTGGAACCCTCGCAACACATCAAATAGCAGGTATGGGAGAAGCTTTTGCCATAGCAAAGCAAGATATGCAAGCCGATAAAAAGCATATACAACAGCTACAAAAAAGACTACTCAATGGCTTACAAAATATTGAAGAAGTCTACATCAACGGTGATTTAGAGCACAGAAACCCAGGAAATCTGAATATCAGCTTCAACTTGATTGAGGGCGAATCCTTGATGATGGCACTCAAAAATATTGCTGTTTCATCAGGCTCTGCTTGCACATCAGCAAGCCTTGAGCCATCTTATGTGTTAAGAGCTATTGGTCTTAATGATGAACTTGCTCATAGCTCTATTCGCTTTTCTATCGGTCGCTTCACATCTACGGAAGAAATCGACCGAGTGATTGAACAAGTACAATCTGCAGTAACCAAATTGCGTGAACTTTCACCACTGTGGGATATGCACAAAGATGGCGTTGACCTCAACCAAGTGGAATGGACATCACACTGATTAAACAATAGGAATATTGGGAGATAACCTACTATGGCATACAATGAAAAAGTTCTGGATCACTACGAAAACCCAAGAAATGTGGGCAAAATGGATGATACAGATGATTGTGTCGGCACTGGAATGGTGGGAGCACCAGCTTGTGGCGATGTTATGCGCCTACAAATACGCGTCAATGATAATGGTATTATTGAAGATGCAAAGTTCAAAACCTATGGCTGTGGTTCGGCTATAGCTTCAAGTTCGCTTGTTACCGAACTTGTCAAAGGTAAAACACTTGAGCAGGCACAAACCCTTCGTAATGTCGATATAGTCGAAGAGCTTTCACTACCACCAGTCAAAATACACTGCTCTGTACTTGCTGAAGATGCCATACAGGCTGCTATTGAAGACTACAAGAAAAAGCAACAGCGCGATGTCTCTTGAAATAACACATCGTGCAGCACAAAAGGTTGAAGAAGCACTTCAGCAGCGTCAAAGCGGCATAGGTATCCGTGTCGGCATTCGTACTACTGGCTGCTCAGGATTAGCTTACGCACTAGAGTTTGTCGATAAAACAAGTACCGATGATCTACTTTTCGTTAGCCGAAAAGTCAATATTTACGTCGATCCCAAAAGCTATACATATCTCAAAGGCATTTCTATTGATTACGCTTGCGAACAGTTCACTGAAGGGTTTATTTTTACTAACCCTAACGAAAAAGCTCGCTGTGGCTGTGGCGAAAGCTTCACAGTATAACCGCTACTTATTACCACTCTAATACCACCTTCCCAGCTCCCCCATCAAGCAAATAATCAAACCCTTCTTGATACCTATGATAAGGAACGCGTAGGCTAATAACATCTGATAAATCAAGTCCTGCTGCAATCATTGATGCCGCTATTCTCCATGTTTCAAATACACGCCGACCACTCACCCCTTGAATGGTAAGCATAGAAAACATCACCTTTTGCCAGTTAATAGATACATTATCAAGAGGAAACCCTAATAATGCTATTTTTCCTCCAGAACGCATCGCCTCCACCATATGCTGCAAAGCATAGCTACTACCTGACATTTCTAAACCTATACCAAAGCCATCGCCTATATCGCATTCTTGTATAGCAAGTAACAAATCCTCATAAGATACATCTATCACATGGTTTGCGCCAAAGCGTGTAGCAAGTGGCAAGCGCTGCTTGTTAATATCTGTTACGGTAATCGTTCGAACGCCCATAAAGCGAGCGACTGCCGTTGCCATAATTCCTATAGATCCTGCACCAGTAATCAAAATATCTTCAGCAACCATATCCCACTGCATACAACTGTGTATTGCATTACCGAGTGGGTCAAAAATGCTCGCAATATCAGGGTCTATTCCCTTATAGTGTTTCCAAGCATTGGTTGCTGGCAACAATAAATATTCAGCAAAAACACCTTGCCGTTGAACCCCGATACTTTGCGAAAAAGCGCATATATGTTGCTTCCCTTCTCTACAGTTTCGGCAGTTTTGGCAAGCTATATGCCCTTCTGAAGAAACCTTATCTCCGATACAAAAATCTGATACTTGATCACCTAGAGCAACCACTTCGCCAAAGCACTCATGCCCCACCACTAAAGGCACACGAATATGCTTTTGCGCCCAGCTATCCCAGTTATAAATATGCATATCAGTACCGCAAATAGCAGTGCGTTCTATTTTTACTAACAAATCTTTTGAGCCAATCTGTGGTATGGGAACACTGCCCAGCCACATGCCTGGAGAGGCTTGTTTTTTAACAAGCGCATGCATAAGTTTGCTCATATGAATACCCAACTCACAAAATGATTGGCTGCATAGCTCACCGGAGCACATAAATTGCTACACTATCAGCCAATATAACGAAAAGGAGCAAGTATTATGATTGAAGTTTTTTGTCAACGCTATCAAAAAACGCTACAAAGCCTTGATAAACCTCCTTTTCCGGGAAAGGATGGCGAATATGTTCAACAAAACTTGAGTGCACAAGCTTGGCAAGATTGGCTACAAGAGCAAACAAAGCTCATCAACGAACAAAAACTCAATCCACTCGACAGTCAAACAAGAAGCTTTCTTCGTAAGCAACTCTTTCTTTACATGCGCAACCAGCCATTTGAAACAATCGTTAGCGATAAGGAACCTACCAATGAAGCATGATACAAAAAGCTTTGAAGAAAGAATGCAACAGCTTTCAGATATAGTCGAAAAACTTGCATCATCGAATGCTTCTCTTGAAGAATCTATGCAACTCTACGAAGATGGAATGCAGCTTAGCAAATCGTGCCACGATTACTTAGAACAGGCGCGCACCCGTATAGAACACATTCAACAAACTCAAGAGGCATCTACACACCAAGATATGACAAAAAATGAACAACACAATGACACTTGATGCCATAAAGCTACGCTTTGAAAAGCAATTTCAATCCGTCATACAAGAACACTGTACAGTAATAGCTCCTATTTCCCCTCATTTAGCCGATGCCATTCGTTACTGCTCAAAAAATGGCGGTAAACGAATTAGGCCTTTGCTTGTTTATGCTTCAGCGGCAAGCTTACACCATAACCCAACCCTCGCCGATCCCGCAGCTATTGCTATTGAAATGATTCACTGCTATTCACTCATCCACGATGATTTACCTGCAATGGATGATGATGATTTTCGACGAGGCCAACCAAGTTGTCACAAAGTCTATGGAGAAGCAACAGCTATACTTGCAGGCGATGCACTACAAGCTATGGCTTTTTTGTGTTTATCAAGAGGAGTTCACGCACTCCATAGTGATAACGCAATAAACTTACTACAGGCGATCAGCGAAGCGAGTATTGCGATGGTGGCAGGTCAATCGCTTGATATTCAAGCACTACAGACTGCAACTAGTCCAGAAATGCTTACAACCATTCATAGCAATAAAACTGGCGCACTTATAAAAGCCGCAGTTTGCGCTGGTGGATACTCAAGCAAAAAGCATACCAGCCCATCCACTATAGATTTGCTCGGAAAAATAGGTAGTAACATAGGGCTTGCATTTCAAATACAAGATGACTTGCTTGATCACTATGAAGAGGAAAATAGTAAAAGCTACTCACAAATTATCGGTATAGAGCAATCGCAACACCAAGTGCAGTATCTTTATACCGATGCGCTGAACAGTATCAAACACATCGAAGGAGATTACTCCCAGCTTGAAACTTTGTGCCATCAACTCTTTTCACGAAAAAGCTAGAAGAACAATAGCCTATCTATCCAGCATTAAGGGTGTTTATCAAACACTACCCTAGCTGAAGGGTCCATTTGATATGCCATCCACTAAATGGATGGCATATAGTCCCATATACCTATACAAAAAGAGTTCCGTTCATAGCCATCAATACGGCGCATATATAACACTTTGTTTTGCAAAGTCTTGAATAGTTGGGAGTTGAGTAGCTCCTTTCTTAAGAAGATCTATCCGAAAAGATCCTGCTGGAGGAGTGTTACCTGTAGGACTTATCAGTACAATCCAACTTATCGAAGTTGTACCATCGGGTTCTTGTACTGTTTCTTTTTTTATACTCATGTATCTTGATATATCCAAGGATGAACTGTAGCCTTTTATGATGTATCTAATATCAAGCTTATCAACGCCGAGTTCAAAGTTTGTAATCTCATAACCGTTATCATTGTGTGCCTGAGCTGGAAATAGAAATGTGTCCGCTACATTTGTTGCTGTTCCCAATGTATATTCTTGAGATTGACTGAAGTGAGGCTCATTGCCTACAAGAATGGTTTTAGGAGTATCTTTTATACTCTTAAAATCTACTATTCCTGGCCGGCCACCATAAGTGGCAGCAAATGTTGTGTTTTTCAGTGTATTTCCAGATAAGTCTTTCAGTTTCACTGTAGCGGTACTCTGATTGTATACAGCCGCAAAAGGAATAGCTAGAGTCGCTGTATCAGTAGTATAGGCAAGCTTTAGGCTTATCTGGTTAGCAAGAGGACCAGCTTTAATAGTATCAAGCGTAGGATCACTCTTGTCCGCAGGATGGACGTTATATATCTTTTTAGCTTGTATCTCCTTAATACTCCATCCGGCAGTATCGAATGTAGCATCCAATGCAATGGTACCGAAATCCAAAGGCTCATTAAAATCCAAAGCAACCCATACATGGTTGCTAGTGTCGCCAGTTTTGTCAGCTAGTAGTTGCATTCCTTTCAATTCTGGGGCAGTAGTATCTTTCAAGCCAATAGCAATATAACCATCAGTGATACGGTTGGCCTTCGCCATGTAAGAGCTGGAAGCATTATCACTTACCTCAAGCTTATCGAACCAAACACGACCATTTGCTCTTCTACGACCTATAGCAACTCTTACGAAAGTATCTGTTTGTGTTTTTCGCCAAAATAGCTCGTAATTTTCTGCTTTAGCTTGTTCACTCATAGCCGCTTGCATTGGTTTCAGCCCTATATCAATACGACCGCCTTTGTCACCATCATCATGAATATCGATATACCACTCTTTTGATCGCTCTGTACTGTTTATTCCTGTAGTAGGAAGCTTAGCACCAGTACTACCAGCAGCTATCGGCAATCCAATAGAATCCACTGCTCCTGCAAATACGCTATCACCATTGTTTTTCAAAAAATTATCTTCTATCGATGCTTGAATAGCAATTCCACCAAGAGTCGAAGACGATACTAAAGAGTCTTTATATTTTAGTATACCTATAACATCGTTGGTATAAGACCCTTGATAAAGATCTGCTGATGCATCAAGTGAAGCATCCCATTTATGTCCCAAATAGTTTGAGTTTATTAGAGCTTCAGCACTGCTCAATGGACGCTCGTAGAAAAACAATTCATTGATATCGCCTTCCATGTATTGATCGTATTGACTCCCGCCGATCAGAAAGCCAGTTGTACTTTCAGTGAACTTAGAAGGGACTTTATCAGTGGCTATATTTGTCGACGATCCATTAAAAAATATTTCGCGAGAAACTCCAGATAACGCTAACTCACCCATAACAACGCTTTTACCTGTTGAAGAAGCAGCATTAAATGCTGCTTTATCGCTATTTATATGTGATGCATATTTACCAGCATTATCTGTATATGTAAAACCAGCACTAGTAGAAAATCTATGGTCTGTAAATATTGGCGTATTAGTAGAACCAGGAGAAATAGAAGCATTATTACTACGAGCAGCTATAAAAGCATTCAAAGCCACAAATGGTTTTCTCGTTGTAGCGTCACTTAGTAAAGACCCTCCAGAAAAGTGTAGAGTCCTTTTATTTGTATGAGCATCAATCTTTATAACAGGTGTTTTAGCAGTACTAGCACCAGAAGCTATTTTAAACAATAAACCATTGCCAGACTTATCAAGCCAATTTTCTATATGTGATCCCACAGCGCCATTAACAGCTGTATCTTCAAAACCATCAGCATTAATATCACTTGCATCAAGCCATATACTTGCTCCTATACGAAAAGTAAACGCTCCATTAGCCAACAATGCATCAGGAAACTTTTTAGGAGACACTGTTGTACTCACTGTTGCTGTGCCGTTATCATCTTTTATAGATGAACCCGTTGCTATAGATATGGTTTGATAAGGAATCTCAATACCATTTGTATCAAGCATGCCTGATACATAGTAACTAAAAACCATTTTTTGGGATGTTGATAAAGAGGGATTATACAACGCTAGTGTACTAGAGCCTTCCATATCAACTTGTATGCTAATAGCAGATTGAACATCAACCTTTATATCTTTGTTAAAAGTGAGTGCGACATTCACTAGCCCACCTGCGTTATAGGTTTTTGCAGCCACTGATATATCTTTTACTACGATAGTTTGTGCGCTGGTTGTTTTTATCGCATTAAACACCAAAGCGGCGAATGGCTTGCTTCCTCTTTTATCCTCTATATCGCTAGCTTTTAAAGATAAGACTGATCCTACCTTAATATTTGTGTTTGATCCCAAGATGATTTCTATAACCTCACCAAAACCATCACCATTATTTTGAACAGTAACTGTATCTGTACCACTTAAAGGCTTCGAATTGCTAACGCTGTCAGATGATACTTTGCTTACTCTAATAGGTTTATTCAATACTAGCCGTACAATATCCCCCGCAGAAACTTTGCTATCAGCATCGACATCAACAAAGATAGGGTCTTTTTGTTTAATTCCCGGTGTTGCTGCATTAGGAATATAAAAAATACTAGCTAGCTCGGAAGAAATGTTTTGCTTGTTTTGAATATTTCCTGCTGGGATTGTGAGCAAATCTCCACCACTAATAGTAGCGTTTTGACCTAGAGTAATTACAAATTCATCACTCAGCTTAGAAATAACCCCTTGCGCCGTTAAAGATGCACTTGTACCAAAAGATTTAGCGTTCGATACACTGATATCATTAACATCATTAAATGTGTCAAGCTCCGTTTTTATAGGCTGATTAAAGTAGATAGTTAACTTATCGCCAGATGTAAAGCTTCCACTCTTGTCTACATCCAGAAAAGTGATGGGATCAATAACTCTTTTATTAGGGGAGTTACTATCTAAAATAAAGACCGCATTTTGAACCGCTGGGATGTTACCTAGGGTTGCAAATAGCTTATCTTTAGGAATAGTCAAAGAATAACCAACAGTTACATCTGGAGCAGCCCCTAAAGTAATAGTGAACTTCTTGCTTGGGCCAACAGAAATAGTGGCACCCTCCCCCAAAAAACCTCTCGGTGACACTTGTATATCGTTGACATCGAAGGCTTTTACAATTTGATTAAAGTAAATGACAATATCATCTCCTTCGCTATAGAAGGCATCATTATCATTATCTTTATGCTCTACATTAGCGCCATATACGTTGGGGGCTGGAGCAGAGCTGGGAAGGACAAATACAAGATCATCAGCCGCAAAATTGCCGCTACTGTCCACCACATATTGCGATGGAATAACAATACTTTCACCCCCGGAAAGAACTGAATCTGCAACAAGCTTGATAACAATCGTATCTGTATATCCACCAGAGAAAGGTGTTGGGTTTTGAAAGGTTGCAGCTCCTAAGGTTCCCTTTTTAAGGCTAAAGGAAGAAGCATTATTCTTTATCTTATCGAAATTGACCGCTTTATTAAAGAATATTTTTACTTCATCATCTGCGTTGTACTGATGATTCCCATCCTTATCAACATGCTCTACTGGATAGATATCATTAGTTATATCAGCTGGACGAATAGCTGGAGCAATGACTATAGTTACTTCAATACTAGAGCTACTCTGGCTAGAATTTCCCGCAACATCCACTATCAGTGCTCTAAATTTATACTTTTGATTGAACTCTAAGTCATCCGCCAAAAATTCGATATAACCCTGGGCAGCATCTGTTTCTGATACTTGTGACTTGTCAATAATAGTGGTGTTACCAGTAAGATTATCATCGTGCAAGGTGACTTCATCCCCTTTTTTCACTACATATTTTTTATCTACTTGATTAAATGTCACTCGAACAACTAGCTCTTGGCTATCTGCTTTTCCTCCATTAGATATATTGAGATTTTGGTTTGAGCCAGATTCGTCTCTAACAGTTAAAGTTGGCTGTAAAGGAGGAGATGTATCAAAGGTGACTGTGAAAGCTGGCGGGGAAGGTAGCGGAGAAACATTACCTGCCAGATCTTCCATACGCAAATTAAATCCTGATGTGGTGCCATCAGATTGAGATCCCGTTATAAGCGTAAGGGCTTTATTTGTTATTTCTGCGCTACTAAGAGTATGAGCTAATCCTGTTAACACTGTACCGTTAGTTCCAGAATATAGCTGTGTTTTGTAGCCATTGACAATTGTATCTCCAGTTGAGTCTTGAAGCGTCCACTTCAGAGCCAATCTTAAGTCATCAGTAACTCCGTTAGGAGGAACGATTCCTGTTGCTGTTCCTACATCATCCGCTGCCTCAACAAATATCGGAGCAGCTGGCGCTATGGTATCAATAATGACTTTGCTAAACTTTTTGCTTATTGTTTGTGAGCTATCGAGAGAGTTACCGTTTGCATCAGTTATTTTACTATTAAGAGGTACATTTAAAGATTTGACACTAATACCATCAGCATCATTTTGACCATCTACCACTGTATAGCTATAGCTTATTTTATTTGCTGATACCAGCGATTGTTCCACAGTGACATCGCTACCGCCAACATCCAATATAAGCGATGTTTTATTACCTACGACAGTAACATTTTTTGTGAATGTGAGCGTGAAGTTAATGGTTTTATCTTTATTGAAATAACCCACAGTATCAACTGTTACATCGTTGATCGAAGGTGCAACAGTATCGGTAAGAATAGTTTCAAGAACGCCGTCGTTAGTAGAATCATTGGCAAACTTCCCTGTAAGGTTCAAGGATGCATAGCTCGACAAGCCTGAAACATTTATTTTTCCTGATTGTCCGCTTGTATTAGTAACCGATATATTGGTAGGTGATTTTATGCCATTTGAATCGAGTAACCCTGTTGGTATAGATGAGGAAGCAAATACAAGTTTTTCACTTTCGTCTGATGCGAGAAGAACCGTATCCGCCGTCAAATCAGTAACAATTTTTTGCGTTCCTGACGATCCAGTTGCTGATTCAAAGACCAATTTCGCATTATAACCAGCTTCTACGCTTACCCCTCTTGTAAATTCAACGACCATATACAAAGTATCAGGCAAGTAAAGAGTTTTTGCTGGTTGAAGAGGGTCTATCAGCACTGGGTTTAAGTTGGGACGCTTTACATAAGCCGTGACAGATGCAACACTTGCACCTTTTGTAGGGTCAATTTCAACATTAAATTCTTTTGAAGGAAGGCTCCCTGTCAAAGTATTTTCAAACCCATCAAGAATACTATTTTTAAACGCAGTCGTTAGCGAAGCGACTGTTTTTAGCTTGTAAGTATGTTTAGTATCAGCAGGCGATGTAACTGTATAACTAAAAACAAGTGTTGTATTTGCACTCACATTACTTTTTACTGCGTTGTATGAAAAATTGCGCGTCTCTTCAGTACCACCTGTTTGATTAAGCAGATCAACCTTTATAACTGGCGTTCCTCTAACAATTATAGATTCAGAAAAAACAACTGTGGCATAAATCGTTGATGTGTCTGAATGGAATCCAGCAGGAATATCTACACTTGTGATGGATGGCTTGAGAGCATCAATAGCAATGCCAGAAAAGTCATTTGCTGTCGCGACACTACTCATAACGAGCTCATTACCACCAGCATCTTGAATTTTCGCACCTGCTGCTATAACTAGGTTTTCTAGAGCAACTTTTCCTCGAGGTACTACGAGCGATTCACCAGTATTGAATTTAAAATTTACAACTTTTGCTTGATTACCAGCTACAGCACTAATATTGACTTTTTGTTCAACGCCGTCAAAACTAAAGTCAAGATAATAATGGCTATCATCATTGCTTGTAAAGTCAACAGTTTCATCAAATGTGAGTTGGAATACCATGTCAGTATCACTACTGTAGTCAACTCTAGCACCAACGTTTTTACCTTTTGTCTCAACAATACTCTGCACTTTAGGCAAACTTGTATCCACCTTCACCGCAAAGCCTTTCATTTTATCCACATAACCACTAATGTTAGTGGCCAAAAGATTCGTACCAGCATCAGCTATGCTCGCACCACTTGGAATGAAAATATCCTGACCTATTTCTATACCGTTGACATCTTGCACATTATTTCCAAGAGCCGATATATCAAGAGTGAATTTAAGTTTGTCCGTTCCACTTCCTCCAGAATATTCCATTTTTGTGCTCAAAGGATTGGATGAATCTTTAATATCAAGAAATGCTTGCAAGTAAGGCTTGTCTGCTGAGTTGTTTTGACTCACTGTCACTGGTGTATCAATTTCTACTGTAAAAACAATGTTTCCTTTATTGTTACTTTTTGAGTATACGCCTACTGGACTGCTGAGAGAAACACCAACTACTGTAGGAACCGATGAGTCAAATACGATGCCTGCATAATTCGCGTCGGGAGTAACGCTTGAAAGATCCGGATTAATATTAATACCGTTTGCGTTTCTGATATAGCTTGCATTTCCATCAGCACTATAATCTGGCCTTCCCATGCCTCCGTTCAATCCAGGCAGGGATGTTAATGTAAATATTGGTTTCTGGCTGGTACTGTCACTTATGGAATATTTGGCATAAAGATCCCTTGTATCAACTTCCACTTTAAGCTCAGCACCAAGAACGCTAACATCTTCAGAAAACTCTACAAAAAGTTTCACCGCTTGATTGGCTGGGTATTGACCCGCTGCATCTATTGCGCCAACTTTCGTGGCATATGGGCGTGTGTCAACTTTCATGTCGCCACTAAAGTCATAGTTTCCTGTAACTTTATTGCTCTTACCATCCAAAATTACCGTTGACAAGCCATTGCCGTATGCGTCATCAACCATTGTAGAGAAAAATGTTTCTCCTAATAATGCAGAAGAGATCATCCCATTCGCTGTGAATTTTAGGGGCTTATCATCAATAATGGTATTTCCATTACTGAGTGTGATGATATTTTTTTGCTCCGGTTTTCCAACATAATCACCAGAGACTACAGTGTATTTAAAAACAAGTTGGCCGCCCAAAAAGTCATCTAATACCGCTTCTTTATCTGTACTAAACCCATTCGCTAGATTAAGCATGCGGAACTTTAATACGGGCCGAATGCCATTACCAGCAGAAGTATCAACGAGCTTGGTTGCGCCAGAAGGAAGCTTGACTGGGATTTTAAATATTAACTCCTGTCCTTTACGAATAGTAACCTGAGAATCCAAATTCTGCGGAGTTGCCATTGGAGGCACTTTGTATTGAAAGGTTATCAAGTCAGCAATGCTTTGGCTAGCATCAGCAAATTCTATATAAGGCCTAATGCTGTTAACACCAGCTTGCGTATTAGCATTGTGCCTTGCCTCTATGAAGAGACTTGCCTCTCGTCGATCGGTACCATCTTTTGCCAAAAGCTGCGTAGAAAAAATCACACAAGAAGCATCACTCACAACTTTTGCACTACAACGCTGAACCGCTCCTTCTAATTTGATCCCGCCATCAGCATCATTTGTTTTATCATCATCGTAAGCCTCTTCATCTCCAGTAAGAGCATAAGAAAATGTTATCTCAGTGGAACCATCTGGATAGGCTTGATCAACGCCTGGAGCAACGGTTTTGATGTTGCTTTGTATCAAGTAAATAGGCTCTTCAACCGTTGATGTTGCGGTTTCATCTTTCGTAATAGAGCCTTTTATAGCCAATACCTGCGTCGACTTTAAGCTGCTCATCGATACACGACCACCTACAATCAACTTTGCTAAGATGGTGTCACCAAATTTATACAACTTTTTATCGTAAGTTACAGAAACAATATCACTTTTTGCTTCCAATTTAACTTGGTATACAGCATCTTGAGAAGTTACCCCTAAGTTTGCTATATCAACTTCGTTGCCGTACTTATCTTGTGGAGCTATGTTTCCGACAGTTAACAGCGGGCTACGCAATTTAAATGCACTGCCTTCGTAACGAGAGTTTCCATAGGCAAAGCGGAAAAATACTTTTTTACTGCTTGTTGTTCCATTGGCGTTTTGGGGGTAAAAACTATCAACAGTCTTTCTGCTCACCCATTTTATATCTTGGTCGCTTATAGCAACAACGCCCTTATCAGTGCTTACATCAACAGCGAATACACTTTGTGAAAAGCTATCTTCAGAAATATCTTTATCAAAGGAAAGTACAAAGAAAACATCCCCAAAGTATACCGTTTGAGAGTTACCTTTAGGCTGCAATTCTTCAAGCTTGCCATAGGTTGACGAAGGTACCCACACCTCAACACCTGATTGTTTTTGCGCAAGTTTTGGTCGGGTGGCATTCACCATAAGTGCAGGAAGCTTAGACGAAGAAGTTGCACGCGTAAAGAAAGCACTAATGGGCGTTTCTACTATCATTTTTACATCGAGAGGAGCACCACTCGTGGTATAGGCAACGACTTCACTTTCGCTATACGGTAACTGGAAATTACTCGTTGCTTGTACGCTATCTTTTGCTAAATCAATTGCACGCAATTTTGCATCTACTGGCAAACTATTCTGATAGTTCAATGCCATTTGGTAACCGACAGTTCCTGCTGCAGGTTTACTCAATCCAGAAACAATTGCTGCCTGACCAGCTTTCGCGTCGTCGGTATAATAAATATCAATTGAAGCATCTTCGTCTCCTTCCATCGTTAGCTTTGCAGCACTGGAGCTTGAGCCATTAACATAGCCGTAATCCACTTCTATATTGAGTAGATTCTTTCCATCTATTCGAGCGCCGTCTGAACCACCAACAATATACGCACTATTTGACTCGGTATATAAATCGCTAACAACACTGTAACGAATATCAAGAGCGGCAGGAGATGTATCTATAATGATTGAGCCTTTGTCATTTTTCTTCTTGTCACTGGAATTGGCATCAAATATTTTTTGATCAACAAAAAAGCTTCCACTGACTTTGATAACCGCATTATTGCCTAGGTCATCAGAAAAAAAGTCGTGCTTACCAGACGCTTTCGTCGATTCGTTATAATAACGCCGTAATGTCAACGCTCCTTGTTCACCCACAAGTAGTTGACCATCACCAGCTTTGTAACCAAACTCTATTGGTAGCTCATAAATAAGACTTTTTTTGTCGCTCATTACACCATTAAATCGAAAAGGAAGACCAATACTATCCTTGCCAAACAGGCTATAGATAAAGCCTCTATCATTTGATCCACCTGGTGGGACTTCAGTAAAAGTAATTTCTTGGTCACAAGGGATAACAAGGTATAGCATTTGACCCACGCCTAGTGTGACTGACGCATTGTCTTTAGCACCTGAAGATTGACTTGTTAAATAACCATCACCACAAAATGGCGGCTTATTATCAATATGAATTTGCGTTAATATCGTAGATTTATCATCACCACGCACAGCTTTAGGGCTTATGACGGCGTCTAGTGGAGTTTTATTTTCATCTACTATGACTTTAAGCTTGTCAACAAGTCGAAGAATATCAACACCTGTAACATCTTCATATTGGCCATTTGTCAACGAAAAGCCAAATACCATAGTATCTCGCAAGTCTCCAAGAGGCCCTTTCGCAAACTGAATAGAGTCAGAGGAAACTTCCACTTCAGATTTTGTCGAAACATCTTCTATACCAACAATAAGTTGCGGAGGCGTCATTCCAAAACTTCCACTCAATTCTCGTGAAATCTGAACCCCAATATAAACTGTTTCACCTTTTATATAGCGGTGGATAGGAACATCACCAGAAGCATCCAATGCTGGTATAGGAACAATATTTCCCGTAGCTATATCCTCATACATAGGATAGATTGATGTTATAGCAAAAGCTCCGCCATCAATGCGTATACCAAGGTCTGCGTCAATAGCAAACCCGTTAGGTAGCGCTTGGCTCCGACTGAATACATTACCCGCTCTGTCAAACATTTCTTGCGGATCATACCCGCCCGGCTTACCAATAAGACTTTTCGCCTTTATCATGGCAGTACGATCATAGCTAGTATCAATCGTTGTCGAGTAAACAACAATTTGCTTGTGCGCCACAAAGAATGATGCGCTTTGAGCTTCTTTTGTCAGAGCTTCATCATAGGAAAGCCTTTCTGTACCAACAGACTTTATTCCAAAAGTATCAGTAAAATACTCTACTTCAAGAAGAGTGTTTTTCCAGACGTTTATACCGTCCTGACCGCCAAATGGAAGAATTTGGGGCTGCCTTCCTGGAACAGGGACAGTAATTGGCTCATTAAATGGTATGGCTATAGCAAGCTTTCCAGCATTCGGGATAACGCTAGCATCAGTAGATGGGTTCACCGATAGTCGACGGCTATAACGCTCAATTGAAGTGCTGTCAATTTGTGGCCTGATACCATCTATATTAAGCTTTTCAAAAAAGCTTACATCTTTATCATTAGAAAATTTGCGATCCCTAAATCCTATAGTACTGAGCGGGTTACTCACTCTATCAACTACATCCTGTACCGATATACTGTAAAGTAGCCCTATATCACTTTCCCAATTTGTACCATCTGAGGAACCCTTGAAAGAAATAGCCGTATTTCCTATCAAGTTATCTCCATCACCCTCAGTGATAGCATAAGCGAGTTTCCAGAGGCTCTTTAAATCACCAATAGTTGTATCTGAAGCTATGAGATCAACTTCAGCTGTTACTTTTTTGTCGCCTATAGAAAAGTTGAATTCAATATCTTCTGGTTCGATAACAATCACTGGCTCGGAGAATTGTAAGGCATATGTTATGACATCTCCTATATTGAGAAGATCGGCACCATCGTATCTTTTTCCACCAGAGACACCAAGCTGAACACTCGTGAGCTTAGGAACAATCGCATCAACAATGACCTTTTTTGTCTGTGAAGCGACATTGAGGTTTCCTGCTGAATCTTGTACTTGGTCTTTTGCCATTGTTATATCAATGACTGTGCCATTCTTCAATACACGAATAGCATCACCAGAGTAGTCAGTTGAAGTGAGGTCGATATAGTATTTGCTATC